>JACEIK010008222.1:0-34115 GCA_018107945.1 Datura stramonium
TATATAATATAGCAGAAGTCTGAAAATATCATAATATCTAAATACATATCAGAAGGCTGAAACTGAATACATGCTATTTCTGAAAAGTCTCTACTACTGACGAGTTGATAGGACAATACCCCAACTAAATCACTATAGTCTGAAACTGACAATACTAAATACAACTGATAAAGGGCCCTCGGGAAGTTAGGATTCACCCACTGCTCGCTAAACAGGTCTGATGGATAAGGAAAACTAGAGATGCGGTTGAGACTCAACCCTAAAACCTATATATCATGAGATGATACAACATAAATTATGAGGTCAGTACTTGAAATGTACCGAGTATGCAAGGTAAGTAAAATGGATAGTTAAAATAAATAAGAGTGCAGAAGAATAGAAAAACATGAACGTAAAGTAAATATCATAACATAACATGAGGGCTCAAGGTTTTTAAATCATTCATAACTCATTCATAATCATAATCATAGGAAAACTTTTAGAAACTTAACTTGAGCCAAAGTAACAAAAACATAATAATGCATAAAAACATGCGGAACAATGGGAGGACTCATAATAACTGACAACATCATGATAGATCCTTACATGATGCCCCAACTATCTCACTCAAGTGGTCTGAGCCATCCAAGGCTTGCCAGGCAAGGGATGTACAACATGTGATATCACGAAAAGGGGATCCATTAATATTTTGATATATAAAAACCTACTTTGGCACGTAGTTCTGAGACTTCGACATAGTCCTTTAAATGCCAAGATACTCGGTGTTAGACACTGCTCCCAAAAACATGTATATCTAGGATCATATCATAACCGTCAAATCATTCATGAAGATCATGGACAAATAGATAATAACATCATTGATCCCCACTTAAAATACATGTTTAGCCTTGAACAGAGGCCCATGAATTGACCAAGAGTCATAAATCGATCAATCATGAAATCCATGCATAATTGCAAAACATGTATCAACTTGACATTTTATAAATCCATGATAAGTACTTCAGAGATCAAATCATAAAGAATAAATCATAATTGGGATAATTAAGATCAAGATTATAGTGAAATCATAATTTGACTTTTCATAAAACATACATAATTGGGCATAATGGGATTTAAATTCAAATCTATAAATTTATATTCAAAATAGTCATAAAATCTTCCTATAGATTATAAAACATTATTTAATACTTGGAAGGAATTGACCCATAGATAGATCATTGAGAATTTCACAAGAACTGGAATAAACCTCATAGATCATGAAACTTGAATCTAGAATTCAAATCCATGGAATTGAGAAGAATTTAGGGCATGAGAGTGAAAGGAACTCCCATTCATGACCTTACAAACCATGGTAAATCTGATCAGCACTCCCCCGTGAAAGCCCAAAGGAATTTGGAGAGAATTGGGAGAGATTCTTCAACTTGATCTTCAAGGAAAACTCTAAGTTGCATGCATGAGAATGGTGAGACTTAGAATAGGTTTAACACCCTTAAAACCCTGCTAACTAAGCTTAAAATGACGTAGTTTAGGACATTAGGGCTTAGGAATGACAAAAATACCCTTTATGAAAAATCTAAAAATTCTGCACTGCTAGTGATGCGACAACGAGTCGTTACTAGCTCCAACGGGTCATTATTTCCCTCGTTGTTTCACCCCATTTTCCAATCATAGGTTTATTACCACGACTGGTACCACGAGTCATACCTAGCTCCCACGACTCGTGGAATCAATCCGTAGTCAGCATTGCCTACATTCTGGGAACCCTTCCAACAAGACCATCTAACGACTTGTCCTCCAGAGCAATGAGTCGTCCTGTGACTCGTGCCACCCCTTTTTGACCAGGACCATCCTCCCAATGACCCTCTTACAACGACCCGTTATATAAACTAACGGGTCATTTTGACACCCATTACTCCCAAGTCCGTTCTATAGGTTCTCACCACAAGAACCTCCAACGAGTCGTTAGAACCACCAACGACCGGCACAACGAGTCATTCCGAAAAGAAATCTCAGATTTTCTACTACTTCTCATTTCAGATCCCGAGTCTAGTCTTAAGCACTTTCGGGGTATTACAATATTTCTCTCTTGGGAACATTCTTCCTCGAATGTGGGTAAACATACTGAAAAATTGAGAAATGCAACTTCCATGCCAAATACTGAATATATAAGTTGGAAACTGACGGAGTGACTAACTCCGGACTAGAATACATGACTGAACTGAATTCATGAATCACAGGTACGTACATTGACATGAAAGAAATTGGGAAACATGATCTGAACATGTAACTGAACAGAATACTAGGGAGGAAACTGATACCTCAAGCTGGAACCGAGCCGTAAGGGAATAGATGCGAGTATCTAGCCATAATATCTGCTTCGGCTTCCCATGTAGCTCCCTCAACATGCTGATTCCTCCACAAAACCTTGACTGAGGCCACTTCTTTTTTTCTTAGCTTCTGAACCTGACAATCAAGTATTTCCACCTGAAGCTCCTCATAGCTAAGTCCATCCTTAACACCTATACTCTCTATCTGAACAACCAAATGCGGGTCACCCAAGCACTTCTTTACGAGCGATACATGGAAGACTGGATGAACTGAAGCCAATTCTGAGGGCAACTCCAACTCATAGGCCACCTTGTCAACACGTCTCACAATTCGGTACGGACCAACATAACGGGTACTCAGTTTCCCTTTCTTTTTGAACCTCATCACTCCTTCATGGGAGATAACCCTCAGAAATACCCAATCATCAACTTCAAACTCAAGCTCCCTCCTCCTTATATCCGCATAGGACTTTTGGAGACTCTAAGCTATTTTTAACCTGTCCCTTATAAGCTGAACTTTCTCCATGGCCTCATGGACTGAATCTGGTCCTAGCAATGCAGCTTCACCGACTTCAAAACAACAAATAGGAAATCTACATTTTTTCCCATAAAGAACCTCAAACTGAGCCATCTGAATGCTGGAATGATAACTGTTGTTATATGCAAACTCAATGAGAGGCAGATGATCATCCCAACTACACTTAAAATCAATTACACACGCTCTCAACATGTCCTCAAGGGTATGAGTGGTCTGCTCGGCCTAACCATCTATTTGCGGGTGAAATGCTGTACTAAGCTTGACTTGAGAATCAAGTCCCTTCTGAAACGATTTCTAAAACTAGGAGGTAAACTAAGTACCTCTATATTATATGATGGACAAGGCACTCCATGCAACCGAACTAGCTCCCGAATGTATAATTTGGCATAATCCTCTACTGAATCGGTAGTTTTGACTGGTAGAAAATAGGCTGCCATAGTCAATCTGTCTACAACCACCCAAATAGAGTCATATTGTTGACGAGTACGAGGGAAACCCTGTAATGAAGTCCATATTGATTTCCTCCCACTTCCAAGTAGGAATGCCAATGTCTTGAAGAACACCTCCCAATCTCTGATGCTCAACCTTCACCTATTGACAATTCGGACACTTAGCCACAAACTCTGCTATGTCCTTCTTCATGCTGTTCCACCAATAGACTTTCCGTAGGTTACGGTACATCTTAGTGGCACCTGGATGGATAGAATATCTGGAACCATGAGCTTCGGCAACATCCGCTCCCTCAAGTCACCAACATCCGGGACACACAAATGACCCTAATATTGAAGCATACCATCTCCCCCTTGGGAGAAGACCTCCACCTTCTAATTCCGAACAACCTCCTTCAACTTTACCAAAATAGGATCCTCATCTTGCGTAGCCTTAACATCTATCACTAAAGATGATTCTGACCCATTCTGAACAATGACACCACCATCCGTCGAGTCAACAAGATGAATTCCCAATCATGCAAGTTGATGCACATCCTTCACTAACTCTTTCCCCTCATCTACATGAGATACACTCTCCATAGAAAGCTTGCTAAGAGCGTCTACCACCACATTGGCCTTTCTCGGATAATAAAAGACACTCACATCATAATCCTTAAGAACCTCCAACCACCTCCTCTGACGTAGGTTTAGATCCTTCTAGGTGAACACATACTGTAGGCTTTTGTGGTCCGTAAACATATATATGTGGACCCTATATATGTATCTTCAAATTTTCAATGCAAATACTACCACCACCAACTCGAGGTCATGAGTCAGATAGTTCTTTTCATGGACCTTTAGTTTCCTAGAAGCATAGGCTATAACCTTACTATGTTGTATTAGTACACAACCATGGCCGATCCTCGAAGTGTCACAATATACCACAAACCCATCGGTACCCTCAGGTAGGGTCAACACTGGTGCTAAGGTGAGTCAAGTCTTCAACTCTTGGAAGCTCTCCTCACAAGCCTCAAACCATTGGAACATCAACTTATTCTGGGTCAATTTAGTCAACGTGGCTTCAATGGATGAAAACCCTTCAACAAACCTCCTGTAGTAGCCATCTAAACCCAAGAAACTCCTGATATCCAAAGGAATAATTAGTCTAGGCCAATTCTTCACTGCTTCTATCTTTTGGGAGGCCACCTGCACACCCTCACTTGATACCAAATGACCCAAAAATGCCACTGAGTCTAGCCAAAACTCGCACTTTCTGAACTTAACATACAACTAACGATCTTTTAAGGTCTGTAACACCACCCTCAAATGAGCGGCATGCTCCTCCTTTCTCCAAGAGTATATAAGGATGTCATCTATGAACGCGATCACAAACTTATCCAAGTATGGCTTGAACACCCTATTCGTCAAATCCATAAAAGCTGCAGGAGTATTCGTTAGTCCAAAATACATAACTAAAAACTCATAGTGGCCATACCTAGTTCTAAAGGATTTCTTCGGGATGTCACTCTCTCTAACTCTGAGCTGATGGTATCCGGATCTGAGGTCTATATTTGAAAAGCACATAGCATCGTGAAGCTGGTAAAAAAAATCATCAATCCTAGGGAGAGGATACCTATTCTTGATGGTAACTTTTTTCAATTGCCGAAAATCAATGCACATCCAAAGGGAACCATCTTTCTTTGGAAAAAGAGAACTGGTGCACCCCATGGGGACTTGCTAGGTCTGATGAAACCTTGTCTAAAAGATCCTTCAGCTGCTCCTTCAATTACTTTAGCTCAACTGGAGCCATTCTGTATGGAGGAATAGATATAGGCTGCGTATCGGGAAGAAGGTCAATACCCGCTCGAGAGGAATCCTCGATAAATTATTTGGCAACACTTTTGGGTATTCACACACTTTCGAAACTGACTGGATAGTCGGGGTTTCAGATGTTGCATCCTTAACCCTAACTAGATTGTACACGCAACCTTTAGAAATCATATTTCTGGCTTTAAGGTAGGAAATGAAACGACGTACAGGAAGAACCGAACTACCATTCCACTCTAGGACTGGCTCACCCAGAAATCTAAACTCTACCGCACGGGTTTTACAATTGACTTAGGTATAACGTGTATGTAGCCAATCCATGCCAAAGATAACATCAAAATCTGTCATGTCTAACTCTACTAAATCTGCTGAGGTGACTTTTTAAGGGACTGTGACATGTAAATTTTTGTATACCCATCGAGCTATAACTGAATCACTGACTGGAGTAGAGACTGAGAAGAGTTATGATAGGATTTTGGGACTGACTCTGAAAGTACAAGCAACATAGGTCATCAAAAAAGATAAAGTAGTCCTTGGATCTAAAAATGCATATACATCAAAGTGGAATACTTGTAACATACCGGTGACCACATCTGGTGAAGTCTCCTGCTCCTGTCGAGATGCAAGTGCATAAAACCTATTCTGGTGCCCCCACCTAGACTGGTGGATGCACCCTGCTGAGCGGGGCGTGCTGGTGATGATGCTAAACAGGTAGCTTGAGCACAGCCTCTACCATCACCCTATCTAGCCAAGAGACACTCCTGATGCTGTGGCCAGATCTACCACACCCAATACAGATATATCCGATCTACCACACCCACACGTATATATGATCCTATCAAGCACTTCCCATATGACTATTGCCACAATTCCTACATGCCAGAAAGGTACTCTGTCTGCATGCTCCTATGGTCCCTCAAACCTGAGGTTCTACTCTTTTGATCACCTACGGCCTAAGTAGAGCACTAGCCGATGATAGCACTCGAGTTAAAGACTCCTTCGATGAGACTACTAGCGATGTCCGCCCCTAATTCCTCTACCGAGAAAACCCATAACTATCTCTGCCTTGGCCCTCTTGGCCTCTCTCTCTCTTAAATACACCACTCATCTGTTGGGAGTATAGAACCAATAGAGGAAAGTCAATTTCGGTGAAGCATAGCATTCCTACAATCCTTGACCAGGTAATATGCTACTCCGTGCACAAACCGGCTCACCCGAGCTCTCTAATCAACCACCATCTCTGGGGCATACTTGGACAAGCGAGTGAACTCTAAGGAATACTCTTGAACGGTCATCTTTCCTTACTTCATGTTTACAAACTCAGCTGCTTTAATCTCCCTCATCTCATGAGGGAAAAACTGATCTAGAAATGCGGTATGAAACTCATCCCATCTAATGGGGCCTGCTCCCATTCTTCTGCTATCCTTTCATTACCTGAACCAGATGTGCGCAACCCCTTTCAACTTATACGAGGATAGATCTGCGCACTCCTCCTCGGTCACCCCCATGATTTGGGTGATCTTCAGCACCTTATCAATAAACTCACATGGATCCTCGTCCACCTTTAACCCAGGGAACTCTAGAGGGTTCATCCTTAGAATATCTCTGACTCTCACCGCCACCGCTTTCCCATTCTGAGGGAAATGTGCTACCGCATGTTGGTTGACCTGGGTGGTCAAAGCTTGACTAGCATTTGTATGGCTTCCCTGAACTCTACGTGAGCAACCTGCTCGGGTACATGATTCTCTAGGGATGGTGGGGCCTGTTGGTGCCCATCTCCGTTGCCCTTTTTATGGACATTTCCATTTCCATTTCTTCTTTCGTTAACTCGGCTAGAAGGCATGATTCTGCAAATGCATATAGCACAAGTTAGAAGGATAGAGAGACATTTCATCGCACGACATAGATCATGAAAGATAGGGAATTTCCTAAACATCGCATAGCCTCTTCGTCATAAGTGTGGCATGCTTCATACCCATGAAATAGACTCTACTTAAAATGTCCTCCAGACACCCTACAACACTTCCAAACGTGGCTTTGATACCAAGTTTGTCACAACCCGAATATAGGCCCCGGACTGAGAGACGGGACAACGAATCCCGAGAGGCTCCAAGTTGATCCATGGCATGAACATGGCATCTAAAATCAACATAATCAAGAGAAATTCAAACATATATAATATAGCTGAAGTTTGAAAATATTATAACATCTGAATGCATAACACAAGGCAGAAACTGAATACACGCTATGTCTGAAAAATCCTCTATTACTGATGAGTTGATGGGATAAGACCCAACTATTTCACTTAGTCAGAAACTGAAAATACTAAATACAACTGATAAAGAGCCCTTGGGAGATAAGGACTTACCCACTACTTGCTAAACAGGTCTGAGGGATAAGCAAGACTAGAGATGCGGCTGAGACTGAACCCTCGAACCTGTATCATGAGACGATATAGCATAAAGTATGTGGTCAGTACTTGGAATATACTGAGTATGAAGGTAAGTAAAATGGATATTTAAAATACAAAAAAGTGCATAAGAATAGGACAACATGAACGTAAAGTAAATATCATAACATAACATGAGGGCTCAAGGTTTTCAAATCATTGATAACTCATTTGTAATCATAATCATAGGAAAACGTTTAGAAACTTAACTTGAGCCAAAGTAATATAACATGAAAATGCATAAAAACATGCGGAACAATGGGAGGACTCATCATAACTGACACCATCATGATAGAGCCTTACATGATGCCCCAACTATCTCACTCAAGTGGCCAGAGCCATCCCAAGCTTGCTAGGAAAGGGACGTGCAGTATGTGACATCACGAAAAGGGGATCCATTAAGATTTGGGTATATATATAAACATACGGTGGCACGTAGTTCTGAGACACTGGCGTAGTCCTTTGAACGCCAAGCTACTCGGTAGACACTGCTCCCAAAAACATACACATCAAGGATCATGTAGTAACCATCAAATCATTCATGAGGTTCATGGCCAAATAGATAATACCATCATTGATCCCCATTTAAAATACATGTTTAGCCATGAACAAGGGCCCATGAATTGACCAAGAGTCATAAATCCATCAATCATGAAATCCATGCATAATTGTAAAACATGTACAAAGTTGACATTTCATAAATCCATGATAAGTACTTGAAAGATCAAATCATAAAGTTTAAATCATAATTGGGCTAATTAAGATCAAGATCATAGTTAAATCATAACTTGACTTTTCATAAAACATACATAATTGGGTATAATGGGATTTAAATTCAAATATGTAAATTTATATTCAAAATTTTCATAAAATCTTCCCTCTTCCCATAGATTATAAAACATAATTTAATACATGGAAGGAATTGACCCATAGATAGATCATTGAGACTTTCACAAAAATTGGAATAAACCTCATAGATCATAAAACTTGAATCTAGGATTGAAATCCTTAGAATTGAGAAGAATTTAGGGAATGAGAGTGAAAGAAACTCCCATTCATGACCTCATATACTTGAGTAAATCTGATCAACACGAAAGCCCAAAGGATATTAAAGTGAATTTGGAGAGATTCTTTAACTTGATCTTCAAGGAAAACTCTAAGTTTCATGCATGGGAATGGTGAGGCTTCGAATAGGTTTCACACCCTTAAAACCCTACTAAATTAGCTTAAAATGACGTAGTTTAGGATCTTAGGGCTTAGGAATGATGAAAATACCCTCAATGAAAAATTTGGAAATTCTGCACTGCCAGTGACAACGGGCGCGACTATGAGTCATTACTGGCTCTAAGGGGTTGTTACTTCCCTCGTTGTTTCACCCTATTTTTCAATCATAGGTCTATTACTTCGAGTCGTACCTAGCTCCCATGACTCGTGGAACCAATCCGTTGTCACCACCTCCTATCTTCTGGAAACCCTTCCTACGAGACCATCTAACGACTTGTCCTCCGGAGCAACGAGTCATCCTATGACTCATGCCACCCCTTTTTGACCAGGTCCATCCTCCCAACGACCCCCTTACAATGACCCGTTACATCAACTAACGGGTCGTTCTGAGATTCGTTACTCCTAATCCCATTCTGCAGATTCTCATGACGAGTACCTCCAATGAGTCGTTAGAATCACCAATGACCAGCACAACGAGTCGTTTTGAGAAGAAATCTCAGATTTTATGCTACTTCTCTTTTAAGATCTCGAGTCTAGTCTTAAGAACTTCCGGGGTATTACACTGGTGATTTAGAATAGGTGTATAATGGGTCATTGTTTCTTGAAATGACTCATTATTTCCTCTCATTATTATAAAAGTCATGTTGCACACTTTCTAAAACCCTTCCAACAACTCTTCCTAACAACCCATTACTTGGACCAATGGGTCGTCCTTTAACTCATTAGTTCTGGGTAAGATTTTCCCTAACTAAAGACTTCCTCAGGAAGAGCGACCTAATGACCCGTCAGACCAAATGATGACTCGCCATATGAGTCATTTTGTGGCACTTTTGCTGGTTCCCTGCTGAATGCCATTCTAACTCTGGGGTCTGATCTTGGAAACTTTTTCGGGGTATTACAATAGAACATGTTGATAATTTGAAAATTTGAACTAAATGCATAATTGAGTGCATAAACTAAACTGAAAATACATAATGAAACTACAAGTAAAACTGATTTATGGGTCATGTACATGCACTGAAAGCTGAGTCTGTAACTATTACTGAAACTATAACTAAACCAAACTATAGAAGAGTCTGTTAACCGACATATAACCACGTAAGATAAATGTGGAGTTTGATGTATACGCCCCAATTATAAGACCTAATTTACCTTTCTAAGGTATAAATGCATGGCTAGTGTGATCACTAAAACTAATCCATTCGGGCTAACAACCTACGTGGCACGTAGTTTTAGAACCTGGGCATTGAACCTCAGTCCAGCTTGGTGCTGAGTACTACTTCAAACTGATAATTTACTGATAGCTCAAAAAATAATGTTCTAAGACTAAGTCAGAAACCACTTTTATTTGAAAGTGTTCTAAGAGTCCAAAGAATCCAATAATATTGGTTATGTTGTAAAATTATTTAGACTAAAATAATGATAGATCATATACCCATAACAAGAAAACTTTTCTAACGTAATACTAAATCATGCAAACTGAACTTGAAATCATGCTAAAATCACTAACATGAAAGTACAATATGTAATTGAAGGTAAAATCAGGAATTTCATGTAGTAACAAGCATGGGAGTCTTAAAAACATCGAGATAATTAGGGAAAGCATAGACTGAATAAATATCCTAAGATGTGATTTCTATGAACTAAGATTTTTCTAGGTTTTCTAAAAGCATTAGGGACACAAGGGTGAAAGGATACCCTCATTGAAATCCCACACACTTGGAGTAGGATAATTCTTTGGTAGAACTTGAATCTTGAAGCTCTTGGAGAAGAACCCTTGTTATTGACTTAAGAGAATTTGATGCCTTAGACATTCTATTTCTGAGAGTTTGTGACAGAACGAGGATAATGATTGACCAAATCCCTTTAATTTCCCCCTAACAAGACCTAAAATGACTTACTTTGGGAGTTAAAAGCTTAGATAGTTATGAAAATACCCTTGAGAAATCGTATTAGAAAACTATTATTTAGACCTAACGGATCATACCACGAGTCATTGGGTCATCCCACAACTCATCGTGTCCACTTGTTGCCCCTAAAGCCTAGTTGACCAGTTTTTAATCTTCACACCATGCCTAGATAGGATGAGTCGTCCTAAGGTACCACGACTTGTGGTCTCTGCTCATCGTCACTGGGGAAAATTTGAACAGTGTCTGAACCATATACAGCAGCCAGATAGGAGGGATTGTCTTATGGTACCATGAGTCATCCTTTGACTTGTGGTGTCTGGACTTGACTTGGGTCCTACCTCAGCACGATCATGGTGTGCACTCGTCCTGTGGAAAAAGTTCCACTTCTGCTAGTTTTCTACTTCAAGTCTAAGATATGATCTTAGGGACGGGTATTAGAATACATGACAAGTTTCAAGTAAAATCTAAGTGATGCCCAGTATCAAGGATCAAACCTTAAGTCCCAATAGCTTCAATTTAAGCCTTCACTCTATTTCCCATATACACATATCTTTTCATTCTTGTTTGTGTTTGTCTTGTAAGAAATCCCTGCATCATATCAGAAACATGAATAGTACGACTAGAGTTAATTTTAACACCCCAAAAGTTCCTAAGACCATACTAGGAATTTGGAGCTTGATAATACAGAGAACACTGGAAAATGCCTTAGCACGAGCCTAGTATGGCTCGTTGCTGGGTGGTACTAATCATACCACTAGCCATAGTATAGTGTCTAAGGATGTTGATTGAAGCCACAATAGGGAATTATGGTTCGTACCTAGATGTATGAGTCGTACTAGAGGGTTATATGAAGGGATTCAAAGTAGTATTTGAGATAATGTACGGAACCACGAGCCTTGGTACAACCCCTGATAGGGTATTATGGATCGTGGTAGGTGCCCTTGGCATTAAGTTCAGAGAATGATCAAAGGCAGGACCTGAAATCATGATACTTAGTACTAGTTGTGGTGAGGACCTACGGGTCGTAGGATGAGTCGTAGTACTGGTTGGGCATAATTTTAGATGAGATTTCCTTGAGGTAATTTTGTAACTTCCTAAGAGTTTAACTCCTAAATGACTATATTTTGGGGTTCTTAAAGGGTGTATTAAGGGGTTTTGATAATCCTAAGCTCACATTCTCCCGAAACACCAAAAGTTGAAGGTTCTCTCTCAAGTCAAACTAGGGTTCATCATCTCCTTCATCTCAATTTCTCTTAGGTCTTCAAGAAAAGCTAAGGGATCATCAACCCAGGTATGTAGGGTTATGAATGGAGAAAATTCTTCCACCCTCATGCCCCTTTTCAAACTCAATCTCATGATCTTTAGTCTTCAAGTTTAAATTGGCAAATTCTATGTTTAGACCCAATTCAACGAAATCTTCTATGATCTTCCTATGGGTTCAATTCGCTCTTGTTCCAATTTATGAATTATAGTTATTAGGGAAGATTTGACCCTCAAATTTCTTATGAATTCATTATTTCAAGTTTTTGATGAATTATCAAAGTATGCATGAGTGTTTATGAATCTTAAACTTATGATTTTATGATTTCGAGTTATAAAGTCTTATTCAAGTATCCATGAATTTCATGAAACTCAAGTTTATGTATCATGGACAATTCAATGACATTATTTTCATGGCTATTTCATGTATGTAAATTATAACTATGATTTCATAATTTAGAAAAGCCCATGCAAGATGAACTATGCTTTAAAATGATGATTATGAGCCATGTGCATATTCTTGGGAGTAATGTCTAGCATCGAGTAGACCAGGGGTCAAGCAAACCTTGGGTCTCAGAACTATGTGCCACCGTAGATATATATTCATGTTCAAGCCCTACGAAGATTCACGAGTGATATCACGCCTTAATTGTTCATTGTCTTGGAAAGCTTGGAATGACTCTGCCCACATAGTTGGGGCATCATGTAATATATATCATGATGGTGTTGGTTATGATGAGTCTTCCACTGTTCCTCAAGTTTTATGTTACTCATGTACAGGATTTATGATATCATTTTTTATCGTATAATTGATCTATTGATCAGTTTATGAGCTTTTTCTTACGTTTTCAAGCATGTTAAACCATTTGATTTGCTTTCAAAAATATTGGGTCATTATATTTCAGCTTAGGATGAATAAATCATGTTTATAATTACTTCAAGGATATATTTTTTAGCATGTTGTTCTTACTCTCATGTTCTAGCTTGTTTCATACTCATGATTTCATACTATCGATTTACTAGCATGTTTTACTTGACCTTTGTACTCAGTACATTTCAAGTACTGACCGTATACTTCGATTATATATCTTTTCCTTATATAGGTTCGGGTGATTAGTCTTAGCTCCGATGTTAGCTCGCTCCCCCTTTAGTCCAACACCATCCCAGTTTTTGTGAGTCCTCATCATTTGAGGATGACAATTTTTCTTCATGTCACTTTCTTTTATGTCTTTTAGCTTCATAATTAGCGAACTAGTTGGGGGTGTTGTCCCATTAGCTCATTTTAGACTAGAGGCTTTTCAGATAGTTATGTATTAGATTGTTCGGCATTGTGATATATTGTCCTTGTCATACTTTATAACATTTAGAATTCCGCTTACCTTATGCTATGATTTATTCCACTTAGTGTATGGTTATGATGTGCATGTACC
This sequence comes from Datura stramonium, assembly GCA_018107945.1. Classification (NCBI taxonomy): domain Eukaryota; kingdom Viridiplantae; phylum Streptophyta; class Magnoliopsida; order Solanales; family Solanaceae; genus Datura; species Datura stramonium. Next base: position 13,397 of record JACEIK010008222.1, read on the forward strand.
ATGGGTTATCTTGGAGTCATTCATGGTTCTAGGTCCCATGTTGCATCTGGGATCTATGCTCGGGTCGTGACAAACTTGTTATCAGAGCATTACGTTTAGAGTGTTCTAGGGTGTCTGAAAGTTTCGTAAAGTAGAGTCTTTTTCATGGATGTGAAGTGCGGAACACTTATGAGGAAGAGGATATAAGACGTTTTAGGAAATCTCCTTTCTTTCATGAGCTATGTCGTGTGATGAAGTTTGTCTCTCTCTATTCCTCTAACTCGTGCTATACGCGTTTGAAGAAATATGCCTCCCCGTTGAGTCAATGGAAGAAGAAATGAAAATGGTAATGGAAATGGGAATAAGCATTATCCAGCCCCACCAGCTCCAGTGGATCCCTTGCTTGAGCAGGTGACTCATACTGAGCTTAGGGCTGCTTTTCAGATGTTAGCACAGGATATGACAGCCCAAGTCAACCAGCAAGCGGTTTCCCATGTGAACCAAAATGGGATTGCAGTGGTGCTGGGGTACAAGACTTTATTAGGATAAACCCATGTGAGTTTCATGGGTTAAAAGGGGACGAGGAACCACAGGAGTTTATGGAGGAGGTCAAGAAGATTACCCAGACTATGGGTGTTTCAGGAGAGGAAGGTGCAGAGTTGTCCTCCTAGTAGCTAAAGGCAGTTGCTTATATATGGTTCTGACAGTGGAAAGAGGGTCGTGGTGTTGGTGCACTCCCCATTGGCTGGGATGAGTTCGTTACAGCTTTCAAGGACAGATTCTTCCCCCGAGAGTTGAGGGAAGCAAAGGCAACAGAGTTCATCAACTTGAAGTAAAATGACATGATTGTTCAAGAGTATGCCCTGAAGTTTACAGAACTTTTCAAGCATGCTCCGAAGATGGTTGTCGATCCGAGGGCTCGTATGAGCAAGTTTGTGAATGAGGTTGCAGATTTATCGGTCAAGGAGTGCAGGACCACCATGCTAGTTAGTAACATAGATATCTATCGATTGATGATCTGTGCTCAACAGATAGAGAAGAAGTAGATGAAGGAGAGAGAGAGAGAGAGAGAGAGAGAGAGACCAAGAGGGCCAGGACAGGTGGTTTTGGGTACTCTCAATAGAGGTCAGGTGGAGGGAATTGCCCACAATTCCATCAGAGGCCATTAGCCCCAACTCCATTATCAGCCAGTGTTCTATCTAGGCCTAAAGGTGATCAGAGAGGTAGAGCATCAGGCTCTAAGGGTCAGAGGAGCATGACAGGGGAGTGTACTTTCCTATCTTGTAGGAAGTGTGGTAAGAACCATCCAAGAGAGTGCTTGGTTAGCTCAGATGTTTTCTTCGGGAGTGGGAAGCATGTGCACATGCATAGGGATTTTCATTCAGCTAGATAGGGTGGCGGTAGAGGTCGTGTTCCATCCACCACTTAAGCAACTCTAGTAGCTCGCCCAACTCAGCAAGGCGCATCTTCTAGTACAGGTGCCAACATCAGAACAAGTTTTATGCACTATCATCTCGCTAGGAGCAGAAGAGTTCACCCGATGTAGTCACTAGTATGTTATAGGTTTTTCACCTTGATTTTTATGCATTGCTAGGTCCAAGAGCCACATTATCCTTTGTGACTTCTTATGTTGCTATCCATTTTGATTTCAGTCCTAAAATCCTATCAGAACCCTTCTCAGTCTCTACTCCTATCAGAGAATCAGTCTTAGCATGGAGGGTAAACAAATATTGCCCTGTTACAGTTCTTGAGAGAGTCTCCTCATCCGACCTAGTAGAGTTAGACATGATCGATTTTGATGTTAGCTTTGGTAGGGATTGGTTGTATGCATGTTATGCTTTACTGAATTATAGAACCCATACAGTAGAGTTATGATTTTCAGGTAAACCAACCATAGAGTGGAAGGGTAGTTCAGTTGTGCCTGTAGGTCATTTTATCTCCTATATTAAGGCCAGGAAAATTATCTCCGATGGTTGTGTGTATGATCTAGTTAGGGTTAAGGATTCCAAGTCGGAGACCCCAACTCTTCAGTCAGTACCAATTGTACGTGAGTATCTAGAAGTGTTCCGAAAGGATCTACCCGAAGTTCCTCCTGAGCGGGAGATTGACTTTGGTATTGACCTTCTCCCTAATATGCAACCCATATACATTCCTCCTTACAGAATGGCTCCAGCTGAGCTAAAGGAGTTGAAGGAGTAGTTGAAAATCACTTAGATAAGGATTTCATCTGGCCTAGTAAGTCTACATGGGGTGCCCCAATCCTCTTTGTTTGAAACAAAGATGGTTCTATCAGAATATGTATTAATTATCGTCAGTTGAACAAAGTCACAATCAAGAATAAGTATCCCCTCCCTAGGATTGATGACTTGTTTGACCATCTTTAAGGTGCCAAGTGTTTTTCAAAGATAAACCTCAGATCTGGCTATCACCAGCTTAGAGTTAGGGAGAGTGACATCCCAAAGACAACCTTTAGGACTCGATATGGTCACTATGAGTTCATAGTTATGTCTTTTGGACTAACAAATGCTCATGTAGCTTTTATGGATTTGATGAACTTGGTGTTCAAGAAATATTTAGATATGTTCATCATTGTCTTCATAGATGATCTCCTCATATATTCTCGAAGAAAGGAGGAGCATGTCGTTCATTTGATGATTGTATTGCATACTCTTAAGGACCGTCAGTTGTTTGCTATGTTCAATAAATGTGAGTTTTGGCTGGACTCAGTAGCATTTTGGGGTCATGTGGTATCTAGTTAGGGTGTGTAGGTAGATTCTTAGAAGATACAGGTAGTGAAGCACTGGCCTAGACTTGTCGGTCCTACAGACATCAGGAGCTTCTTGAGTTTAGTTGGCTATTACATAAGGTTCATAAAGGGATTTTCATTCAATGCAGCACCTTTGACTAAGTTCACTCAAAAGAAGGTCAAGTTTCAGTGGTTCAATGCTTGTGAGAAGAGCTTTCAGGAGTTAAAGACTTGACTCACTTCAGCTCCAATTTTGACCCTATCGGAGGGTACAAATGGTTTTGTGGTATATTGTGACACTTCCAGAATTGGCCTTGGATGTGTGTTGATGCAGCATGGCAAGGTCATTTCTTATACCTCGAGACAGCTTAATACTCATGAGAGGAATTATCCAATGCATGATCTTGAGTTAGCTGCAGTGGTGTTTTCCTTGAAGATTTGGAGGCAGTATTTATATGGGGTACATATGGATGTGTTCACGTACCATAAGAGCCTTTACTATGTGTTTACTCAAAAATATATGAATTTACGTCAAAAGAGATGGTTAGAGCTTCTTAAGACCTATGACGTGAGTGTCCTTTACCATCTGGGCAAGGATAATGTAGTGGAGGATCCCCTTAGCAGGTTGTCCATAGAGAGTGTGTCTCATGTTGAGGATGGGAGAAAAGAGTTGTGTCATGACCTAAGCATGGACTCCGAATCAAGACACGGGACATTGAACCAAGAATAACTCCAAGCTAACCCATGATGTGGCATATTACTAGCACAATATACTTATAAGGAAAACTGAGCGGAAGCTAACTAAAATGTAAGATATTCCCTTAGGGATAACAAGATAATCTAATAATGTAAACACTGAGTAACAAAGCTGAACATGTTAACTCTTTGTTTGAAAGCCTCTACTAACTGATGAGTTGTTGGGATAAGCCCCCAGTGAACTCCAAAGTCTGAAACTAAAACGAGGTAAAAGAACTGATATGAAGTAGATAACTCTAGTCCTCGAAAGATGAGGACTCACCCCTGCTAGCTGATCATGTTCGCAACATTTCTAATTATGAGCTGAGTCTGAGTACCTGGATCTATATCATTAAATGATATAGCATAGAATATGCGGTCAGTACTTTGAATATATAGAGTATGTAAGGTGAGTAAAATATGCTAGTAAAATGATAGTCTAAAATCATGAATTTTGAAAAAAATAGAATATGAGAGTAAGGACAGCATGCTAAAAACCATATTCCTAAAGTAATCATGTTTGATAACACTCAAATCACACTCCTATTAAAGTATGATGCGGACATTGTCAATAAAGAGCCCAACTAGGTTGGGATCGATCCCATAGGGAATATGGTCAAAATATAGAATAATGCTTAGTATTTATACTTTCAGTTCAATTATCTCTGGAAGGAGGGTTTTAATTAAGTAATCAAGTATGAATATTGTAAATTGATGTTGTTGTCACGTTTATGCAATTAACTAGGGAAGTGATCCCCATGGATTCATAACAACTTCGATTGAATGCACTAGTGATCTATATCAATAAATGGCCTGCAGAACTGATAACGTAGGTTCATCCAAATGACTGATTTGTCTCTATTTGATGCCTATATTCAATCACCGAATTAGGTCTATTGAGTGTTTTTACTTTAACCATTATCAATTTGTTCCAAATTAACTATCTTGCAACTGCAGCTCAAATTATTCAATGAATCATAAAGTTCAAGGCCTTATTATTCTTCTCTTTTCCTAATCTCTACATCTCTAGGTTCAAGCAAGTAAAGAATTCGGGAAAGTCCTACCATTTGATTCATTAAAAATTGTTTAAGATGAAGAGAAGACAATACAAAACTAAGTATTACTTTTGATAACTGTGTGCAAACCCTAGTTAGTTATTCCACCAAGGTTCACACAACCCTAGTTGTGGAGGTTTGAGCCTCTCATGTTTGTAAAAGAAGAATTAGAATTTATGGAAGAAATCATAATTAGAGACTTACAATGATGATTGATATAAAACCCAATTGATTATTGCACAGTTCAAATTTAAATAATTCAAGAACAATGAAAAATATCGCCAAGAATATTGGAAAACTCAAGAAGAATCTCAAAAGTATCAGTTCTCTATCAAAAAGTCAGTCTCTTAACAAAAATAACCTAGAAAAGTATTTTTACAAATAATCAGAAATCTTTCCTAAATTAATAGGGAAACTGCTATAACTGTCACCACCAGATCCTATGAGTCGTAGCTTGTAGCTACGAGTTGTACCTTCCCTCTGTCCAATACTAGGCAACTCTGAAATTAGTTAAGTCCTGGGAGATGGTATGACTCGTACAATGCAGTTACGAGTTGTACGTTTCTATCATGGTATGATATTGTGAAGTCTGGCATCCTCTGAATATTATCATGGGTGCTTTGGTACGACTCGTACCTTGATCTCTTGACTCGTGGTATCCTCTTGCACCCTGGAATCTACCAAACAACTTTTTTCTCGAAAGTTCACTACGGCTTCTTGGTATGATTCCTATGTGAAAATCGCGAATCGTGGTTGCTACACATACTAGGAGACTAGACAAGTGCATACTTTTGTAATTTTCCACGACTGTTCTGGTACGGCTCATACCAAGAGTCGTACTTATCCATCACCTTGTGCGGTTTCTCTGGATTTTATCACGAATGCATAGTACGGATCTTACTAAGGCCTACAACTTCACCATTTTTTACACTCTTTTCACTTCTTTTATAGAATCCAACTTCAACGCATGATTTTCCTAAAATCAAAGCAAAAGTGAATCATATCTATATAAAAACACCTAAGACCATGCATCTTTCATCAGTTTTAAGTGTCGAAAGTGTTGTGAATCCATAGCACATCAACACCCTCAACTTAAAAGTTTTTGCATTTTCTTAGGCAAACAAAACAAAATTATAACATGACGCTTAACTAGAAAGTAAGGTAGAATACCTACAGCCAACACACCAAAATTTGCACACAAGACCTTTATTAGATATTAACCCTTTTTTTAATTCAAAACCAAGTCACCTATGCATACATGCAACTACAACGCATGATGCACACGGATCTAGATATGACATATAACTATTTGCAAAGACTGAGCTAACACTAATGTTATTTACATAGACAACTGGCAGAATGCAAATACAAACTATATACCCTCAAAGCAAATGAAGTCCCCAACACTCATAGATATTTATGTATATTAAACTTGGGATTAATAAGTAAGACTCTCACTCTCACAAAGAAATTTTAAATATTACACAGTGGATACTATAGGCTTGCCCTTATTTTCTCTACTTTGATTTTTCAGATAGTCAGGCTAGGAATACTATAGGACTTTTATTCGCTTGTAATGTAGGCTTGGGGTTGGGTATGGTAAATATGAAAATAGTGACTAACCCTTCATGGTACTATACTGACTAACCCTCCGTGGCACTAGACAACTTGGCTTCACTTTTTATTTTTTACCCCTTTTTTCTTTTTCATCTTTTTCCTCCCTTTTTCTCCATTCTACTGTCATTTGTGGATGTAGTGAATTTTCTCTTTTCTTTTTAAACTTTGTTTCTTGCATTTCTTTTTCTCTTTTTCTTTTTCATTTCTTTTTCTTCACCATACCCAACCTTTCATTAACTAGATTTTTCTATTTTTTCCCCCACTTCATCCATGAACCCCTACAATAGCCACGCTCAACTTTGGTATTTTTCTTGAGTTGAGGTTCACAATGTCCAAGGAGGGACCAAGGCCAAAACAGATTCATTATAAACAAAATAGGGAAGGTGAACGGGCTAATCAACGAAAAGCTCACTTTTTGGCTCAAACATGGGAACAAGGGATTCATTTTATTTGGTAAAGCAATATAAGCTAAAACTGCGCAAAATAAAAATTGCCCTATGATCCTTTCCTGACCAACTTTCCTACAACCTATGTAAAGACCAATCGAGCAAGTTCTAGATCCTTTACATAGTAATGAACTAGGTAAGAATCCTCACTCACACATGATACATGTTTGCATTTATTCTACCTATCTGGTTCATGCACAGTTAAGCTACAATTACACATGCTAATCTATCAAATGCAATAAAAAGATCCACAGTAGTTATGTTTTGTAGCCAACATACACAGCTAAACAAAAAAAAATTAACAAGGGCTATTTTTTCAACAATTTCCAAAACATCAAGCACATGTGTAGTTATTTTCTATAAAGTACTTATAAAATACTTCTAGTTAAACAAAACACAAAATAACCTAACATGTCGGTTCTACTAGATAGAATGTCCAAGGGAAAAGAAACACGGCAACAAAAACCCTTGGATGGTCAAAAATCCAAAAGACAGATATACCTCCCCTTTTTTAAAAGTCATGCTTTGACCCCAAAGTAGTTAAAAAAATGAAAAAATAGGAGAGAGACATACATGTGGCACTCTAAGTGCTCCTATCAACTACTCAAACTTCACTAACCATTCATGGGTTGTCTCCCAAGCAGCACCTGATTTAACGTTGGGAAATGATGCAACTTTATTTACTATTCAAGCCTCATAAAGCTACACCTACTTGATTCCCTTTACCTCATCAGTGTTTCCCAAATACAGCTTCACTCTCTGCCTATTTATTTTAAACCTCTTTTCCTCTTTGTTCTCTAGTACTATGTCACCATAAGGGGACTCATTCACCACTCGATATTGCCCATCCATCTAGACTTCAATTTGCGTGGATGCAAGCAGAGCCTCGAGTTAAAGAAGAATACCAAATCACTAGCATTAAACTATCTTTTTTCAATCTTCCAGTCATGATAGATTTTTATTATCTTATTATAAATGGCTGCACTTTCGTAAGCTTGGTGCCGGAATTTATCCAACTCATTTAGCTGATCCAGCCTTAACTTGGCTACGTCACTCCAGTCCAGGTTAAACTTCTTTTATGCCCATAATGCCTTATGCTCTAGCTCCACTGAGAAATGAAATGACTAGCCAAAACCATCTGATATGGTGAGGTGCCAATAGGAGTCTTATAAGCTGTCCAATAGGCCCACAACATATCATCCAGCTTCTTAGACCAGTTTGTCCAATTGGTGTTCATTGTTCTCACCAAGATCGCCTTGATCTCCCTGTTGGAGAATTCCACTTGTCCATTTGACTGAGGATGGTAAGGTTTTGCCGCCTGTAACACCCCAAAAATTTCCTAGATCAGACGCAGACCTTGCAAGAAAAATCCAGAAGAAAACCAGAAAAGTTGCCTCAGAACGACTGAGATAACGAGTCATGGTCAGCTCCAATGACTCGTTGTGTAAGTTGTGGTCAACAATTCTTGGTCCCTTGGGAACCCACAGGATATGGAATGACCCGTTGTGAGAAACAATGAGTCTTCCTGTCACTTGTTGGTTCCCTAGCTCAGAACTCCTTTTTCAGGACCCCACGACTTAACCAACGAGTCATCGTAAGAAACAATGACTCGTGGTGTGAGTGGTTGGTTGAGAGTCCCAGAAACCCTCCTCAGTGGCAACGAATGGTAGCAACGACCCATTATACCATACAACGAGTCATGGTAACCACCTGTCATTTCAAGTCAGGTATTTTTAGAAATATTCTAGTGAAGGTAACGAATGGACACAACGATCCGTTGGGTCCACCAATGAGTCGTTGTGTTGCCCGTTGCCAGACCTTTCAGATTTTCTCATCCAGTGACCATGGGAGGAACCAAAGACCCATTGATTCATCCAAAGAGTCATGGTGTCTCTCGTTTCCAAATCTAGTGACCCAAGAACCCAAAAAGTAGGACCAATGACTGGTCCCAACGAGTCGTTGTCTCAATTAACGACTCGCTGAGTGACCGGTTGGTCTCCTGTCGGGCAGGTTTTTAGATTTTATTTCATGGATATTTTTGTAATTTACCACCTATTTAGTCCCTAAACTATATTATTTTAATCATATTTTCAAAGAATTTAGAGGGGTTAAACGGTTCTCCTCCCTCATTCCCGACTTAGACTTTTAGAAAATGATCATAGAACTAGTTCATTCCTCTCAAGAAAAAACTAGGGTTCTTTGTCAGTTGCAGAAGTTCAAGATTTCTTCTCTAGGGATTTCTTATCTAGGTTTTTGGGAATTCAACAACATAATTGTTTTTCCCTCGTGTCCCCAAAACCTTTCTCTATTTCTTCTATCAGTTACAACCTTGTGGATTTGAAATGTAAAAAGTTTTCAGATAAATTTCTTTAAGATTTCAAGTGGAAGATTATTAATGATATTAACTGCTTATTTGTTCTCTATTTCTAGAAATTTTGTGAAACTAGTATCTAGTGGAATGATTTAGCCCTAGTTCTCAGTTCAGAAAAGTAGAATCTTGTGTGTTGGACTAGTTTCCCTATAGCTTCATTCTATTAGTTTTGAGATCCCCGTATTGTTAGTATATGTTAAAATCTCAGTTAGATGCATGCTAGTCCAGTCTCATTCAGATTATTAGCATACTCAGTATTGTCTAGAATTGTCAGCTGATCAGTTTAACTACAACCATTTCTTGAGGTGTCAGTGGTGCCTCCCAACTATCAATTATTAGACTCAGATATTCTTTAGACAGTTATGAAACTTCCATGTAAGAAACTCTAACCAATCTTAGAACCCCCAACTTTAGATCTCAATTTGTTCTTTAGATGGTTACGACGCTTCCAAATAAGCAGCTCTGGCCAGTTTTAGAACACTAGTTACAGAATTTGATTCGATAAGACTCTCAAGATAATTTTAGATAGGTATTCCTGACTCAGTATTAGGCCCCAGTTTTGAGCTATCAGCTTAGTAGTCAGTCTAAGACTATCAAGTGGGAGTAGGCCTTAGCACTAAGCAGACCGGAGTTCTAGCGCACCCAGGTTCCCAAAACTACATTGGCACCATAGGTTTATTTTTATTTCATTCATGCATTTATACCCTGGCAAGGTATATTGGATCCTACCGATGGGATGTATACATCAAACTCTACGTCTAGCTCACGTGGTTATATGTAAGTTATTGAGTATCCCACTAATCAGTACAGTCTCTGTTTATCTCGGCTCAGAATAGTTTCAGTTACTCAGTTCAGATCAGTTCAGTACAGTAGTTCAGATCAGTATCTAAGATTTAGGAAATATCTTTAACCACCAAGCAGGGTTTTTTGACCATCTCAGTATATTTCAGTTTATCCAGTTTCATCATTTCAGTTGGCCATTGCATTTCATTACAGTTCAATTATTTATTCTCCGTGTTATGTTTTCTCCTACTTACTCAGTATATTCAAAGTACTGATGCATACCTTCTATGTTGTATCGTATTGTGATACAACTGCAGGTTCTCAGTCTCAACACTGTTAGAAGATCTTCTCTAGGAGTTATTTTCTACATCAATGGTTAGTCCTCATCTTTCGAGGACGATGTTATTTTCTTCAGTTATTTTCATTCAGTAGATTTTAGAGTTAGCTGGGGGCTTATCCCAGCAATTCATAAGATATAGATGGCTTTCAGACACATATTCAGATTTTCAGTTTTGTTTTTAGTTGTATAAAGCATTATGATTTAGTTTTTCTTCATTAATGGTTTTTTATTATTTTTAAAGCTTCCACTATGATTTCTCAGATTACCAGTGTTATGACAGACCATGGGTTGACTTGGGGTTACTTGTGACTCCAAGTACCGTGTCTCGTCCACGGTATAAACTTTGGTCGTGACAAACTTGGAATCAGAGCCCTAGGTTTAGAGTATCCTAGGATGTCTTAAAGTCACGTCATGTAGAGTAATTTTCATGGGTGTGAAGTGCGCCACACTTATGATGGGGAGGCTACGAGACGTTATTAGGAAAACTCCCTTTTGTTCATACTCTTTATCGTGCGTTGAAGTTTAATTCCAAAAACGTTCTCCTAACTCGTAGTCTATTTTGTTTCAATGAAATCATGCCTCCAAGATGCGGTAACGGAATAAGGGCCGACAACGCTAACCGACCTACCCCACCAGCTCCAGTAGCCCCTCAGGATGACCCAGTGTCCTCCGTAGATTTCAGAGCGGCAATCCAGCTGCTCGCGCAGACAGTCATGAACCAGGTGAACCAGCAAGTGGTTCCGATTAACACTAGTGGGTTCGCAATAGCTGCCCGAGTTTGAGACTTTATCCGAATGAACCCTCCAGCCTTCCATGGATTTAAGGTGGGAGAAGACCCACAGGAGTTCGTGGATGAGATTAGGAAGATCACCCACATTATGTGTGTCAGCTCCTCTGAGAATGCTGACCTGGATGCCTACTAGCTGAAATGGGTGGCCTAGAACTGGTAGGATTAGTGGAAGGAAGGGAGACCAGCGAGACCAAAACTGGTGGAGTGGGAGGAGTCCACAACAACCTTCCTAGACAGATTCTTTCCCCGTGAGCTTAGGGAGGCTAAGGTGGCCGAATTTATGAATTTGAAATAGGGCAACAGGATGGTGGAGGAGTATGCACTAGAGTTCACACGGTTATCTAAATATGCTCCGGAGATGGTAGCCAAGCCAAGGGCTCACATGCTGAAGTTCGTCAATGTAGTATTGAACTTGGTCCTTAAGGAGTGCAAGAGTGAAATGCTTATCAAAGATATTGACCTCTCCGGCCTAATCGTTCATGCTCAGCAGATTGAGGCAGAAAAGCTAAAAGACTTGGAGCGAGAGAACAAGCGGGCATGGACTGGCCAATAAAATTATTGCTACTAGAGGTCTAGCGGTAGTAGCCACCCACAGTAGCAACAACAACAACAGAGGGCTCCAACACCCACTTCATCCAGCACCCTTACTTTCCGATCCTACAAGGATCAGAGAGATGGAGTGTCTAACTCATAGTCCTAAGGTCACAGTGCCAGCAACCACTACCCAGCTTGCCCCAAGTGTTGCAAGAACCATCCAGGGGAATGCCTTCAGGGATAAGAGGGTTACTTTGGGTGTGGACATCTAGGTCATCGGTTCAAAGAATGCCCGTCAGTAGGATGGGGGAGATCTCAATCCACCGCTTCAATAGCTCCAGCAGACCGACCAGACTTCGGCATAGACCTTCTTCCAGAAACTCAGCCCATTTCCATCCCTCCTTACATAATGGATCCAACTAAGCTTAAGGAGTTGAAGGAGAAGCTAAAAGGCCTCCTTGATAAAGGCTTCATCAGGCCTAACATCTCTCTATGGGGTGCTCTAGTATTATTCATGCAAAAGAAAGACGGTACCCTCAAAATGTGTATTGACTACCGTCAGTTGAATAAGGTCACAGTTAAGAACAGGTATCCCCTACCTAGGATTCACGACTTGTTCGATCAGCTTCAGGGAGCTAGTTGTTTCTCCAAGGTAAATCTCAGTCGGGGTATCATCAGCTAAGACTCAGGGAATGTGGCATACCAAAAACAACTTTCAAAACTCGGTATGGTCCTTATGAGTTCGCGGTTATGTCCTTTGGACAAACAAATGCCCCTATGGCTTTCATGGACCTGATGAACAAGGTTTTCAAGCAATATCTAGACATGTTCGTCATTGTATTCATTGATGATATTCTGGTATACTCCATAAATGAAGAAGAACATGCTAATCATTTGAGGATAGTGGTGTAGACGCTCAGAGACTGCCAGTTGTTCGCTAAGTTTAACAAATGTGAATTTTGGTTGAATTCTGTAACTTTCCTCCATTTCATCACCTCTGACTAAATTGACTCAGAAAAAGGTGAAATTTCAGTGGTCAGATCCGTGTGAGAATAGTTTCCAGGAGTTAAAGACTCGACTCACTACCGCTCCAGTGTTAACCTTTCCGGAAGGAACCGATGGGTTCATGGTGTATTGTGATGCTTCTAGAGTTGGACTCGGTTGTGTTCTGATGCAGCGGAGTAATGTGATAGATTATTCCCCCAGAAAGCTCAAGATTCATGAAAAGAACTATCTGACTCATGACCATTAGTTGGTAGTAGTGGTGTTTGCGTTGAAAATATGGAGGCACTACCTTTACGGGGCTCACGTGGATGTTTTAACTGATCACAAGAGACTTCAATATGTGTTCAGGCAGAAAGATTTAAATCTTCGTCAGAGAAGGTGGTCGGAGCTGTTGAAAGACTATGATATGAGTGTGTTGTACCACCTAGGCAAAGCAAATGTGGTGGATGATGCCCTAAGCAGGATGTCTATGGGGAGTGTGGCTCATGTTGAAGAGAGAAAAAAGTAATAATCATAGGTTAGTTCGGTTGGGAGTGCAGTTGGTTGATACAGCTGAGGGTCGAGTAGTGGTGCAAAGTGGATCACATTCCTTGTTGGTAGTTGAAGTTAGGTCAAGGAAAGATGGAGATCCCATACTGCTTAAGCCGAAGGAGGCGGTTCTAGAAAAGAAGTGGAGGCTTTCTCCCAAGGGGGAGATAGTGTACTCCGTTACTAGGGTAGACTATGTGTGCCTGATGTAGGTGACCTGAGACAGTAGATCTTGGCTGAAGCACACAGTTCGAGATATTCTATCCACCTAGGAGCTACTAAGATGTACGGTTATCTATGGGATATTTACTGGTGGAACGACATGAAAAGAGACATAACAACATTTGTGACTAAGTGCCCGAACTGCTAGAAGGTCATGGTGGAACATTAGAGACCAGGAGGTATGACTTAGGATATCAGCATACCCACATGGAAGTGGGAAGAAGTGAATATGGATTTTATTACAAGTCTACCTCGTACTCATCAGCAACATGATTCAATCTAGGTGATAGTATACTAGATGACCAAGTCAACACATTTCCTCCCAATTGAAACTACGGACTTAGCTGAGGATTATGCTAGGCTTTATATCTGGGAGTTGGTCAGACTACATGGGGTTCCCTTGTCCATTATTTCAGATAGAGGTACCCAGTTCACCTCACATTTCTAGAAGTCCTTTTAGAAGGGACTCGGTACCTAGGTCAAGCTCAGCAAGATTTTCACCCGCAGACAGATGGACAAGTTGAGCGGACTATACAGACCTTGGAAGATATGCTGAGAGTGTGTGTGATTCATTTCAAGGACATTTGGGATGATCACCTACCCGTTTGAGGCATTATACGGTAGGATATGTAGGTCTCCTATAGGGTGGTTTGAGGTTGGTAAAGCTAACCTGATAAGACCAGACTCAATTCATGAAGCTATGCAGAAGGTGCAACTTATCAGGGAGAGGTTGAAAAAAGCACAAAGCCGTTAGAAATCCTATGCTGATGTGAGGAGAAGAGAGTTAGAGTTTGCAGTGGATTAGTTGGTTTATCTGAAAATTTCACCCATGAAAAGGGTGATGAGATTTAGGAAGAAATAAAAACTCATTCCAAGATATGTGGGACCCTACAAAATTTTGAACCGAATTGGCTGTGTGGCATATCAGTTGGAACTATCTCTAAAGTTAGCATATGTGCACCCAGTCTTCCATGTGTCACTATTAAAGAAGTGCATCGGTGATCCAACTTCAGTTGTGCCACTAGACAGTGTGGGAATAAAAGATAGTCTCTCGTATGAAGAGGTCCCAGTTCAGATCCTTGACCGTCAGGTTCGTAAGCTAAGAAACAAGGATACTATAGTGAAAGTCCTATGGAGGAACCATCTAGTTGAGGGAGCCACATGGGAAGCAGAAGCATACATGATGGAGAGATACCCTCACTTATTCCTTTCAAGTTCAGTTCTAGCATCAGGTACTAAATCCCTCCTCAGTACTTCATTCAGTTTAGTATTCATCAACTCTATTCAAATTTTCTATATGCATTCTATTTGCATCAGATCTGTTAGCATGGTTAAGTCATTTCGGAGTGAATTACTCTTTCATAAACTAGCTCATAGTCTTAGTTTGGGAATTGCAGCTCTTTTCCTTATTTTTCAGCAGTTTTAGCCTTCATTGGAGGACTGATGATCCCAAGGGGGAGATATTGTAACACCTCGAAACTTTCCTAGACCATACTTAGAACTTGTAAGAAAAATCTAGAAGAAGACCATAAAAGTTTCCTCAGAACGACTGAGACAACGAGTCGTGGTCAGCTCCAACGACCCGTTGTGTCAGTCGTGGTCAGCAATGCTTGGTCCCTCATGAACCCATGGGGAATGGAACGACCCATTGTGATAAAAAGTGAGTTATCCTATCACTCAATGGTTCCTCAACTCAGAACTCCTTTTCCAGGAGCCCACGACTCAACCAACGAACCATCATGAGAAATAATGACTCGTGGAGTGAGTTGTTGGTTGAGAGTCGCAGTAACCCTCCTCAGTGGAAACGAGTGGTAGCAACAACCCGTTGTTCTAGAAAGAAATTCATTTTCACCACCCGTCATGTCAAGTAAAGGATTTTTAGAAATGTTCTAGTGAAGGTAACGACTGGACACAATGACCTGTTGGGTCCACCAATGAGTCATTGTGTTGCCCGTTGCCAGACCTTTCAGATTTTCTCGTCCAGTGACCATGGGATGAACCAAAGGCTTATTGGTTTATCCAAGTAGTTGTGGTGTCTCTCATTTCCAAATCCAGTGACCCTAGAACCCAAACAGTAGGACCAACGACTGGTCCCAACAAGTGTGTCTCAACCAACGACTCGTTGAGTGACCCGTTGGTACCCTGTCAGGAAATTTTTCAAATTTTGTTTCAGGGATATTTTTATAATTTCCCACCTATTTAGTCCATAAACTACGTCGTTTTAAGAATATTTTCAAAGAATTTATAGGGGTTAAACGGTTCTCCACCCTTATTCCCCACTTAGACTTTAAGAAAATGATCGTTGAACCCTGTTCATTCCTCTCAAGAAAGAACTAGGGCTCTTTGTTAGTTTCATAATTTCAAGGTTTCTTCTCTAGGGATTTCTTATCTAGGTATGTGGGAATTTAACAAGGGAATTATTCTTCCCTTGTATCCCCAAAACCTTTCTCTATTTCTTCTATCAGTTACAGCTTTGTTCATTTGAAATGTAGAAAGTTTTCAGATAAATTTATTTAATATTTCAAATGGAAGATTATTCATGATATTAACTTCTTATTTATTCCCTATTTCTAGAAATTTTTTGAAACTAGTATGTAGTGGAATGATTTAGCCCTAGTTATCGGTTCAGAAAAAGTAGAATCTTGCGTGTTGGACTAGTTTCCCTGTAGCTTGATTCTATTAGTTTTGAGACACTCATATTGTTAGTATATGTTGAAATCTCAATCAAATGCATTCTAGTCCAATCTCAATAAGATTATTATCATACTCATTATTGTCCAGAAATGTCAACTAATTAGTTTGACTACATCCATTTCTTGAGGTGTTAGTGGTGCCTCCCATCTATCAGTTATTAGACTCAGATATAAGATTTTAGTGTTTCTTTAGATGGTTATGACACTTCCAGATAAGTAGCTCTAACCAGTCTTAGAACCCCAGTTTCAGATCTCAATTTGTTCCTTAGACGGTTATGACGCTTCTAGATAAGCGGCTCTAGCTAGTCTTATAACACCAGTTATAGAATTCGGTTTGATAAGACTCTCAGGGTACTTCTAGATAGGTATTCCTGACTCATTCTTGAGCCCCAGTTTCGAACTATCAGCTTAGTAGTCAGTCTAGGACTATCCAGTGGGAGTAGGACATAGCACAGAGCGGATCAGGGTTCCAGTGCACCCAGGTTCCCAAAACTACGTTGCCATCGTAAGTTATTTGTATTGGCCTTATGTACCCAGACTTGTGATCACCTAGTTCATGCCTTTATATCTTGGCAAGGTATATTTGATCCTACCGATGGGGTTTATACATCGGACTCTACGTCTAGCTCACATGGTTATATGTCGGTTGTAGCCTCTCCCACTAGTCAGTACTGTCTGTATTTACCTTAGCTCAGAACAATTTCAGTTACTCAGTTCAGATCAGTTCTGTACAATAGTTCATATCAGTATCTCATATTTAAGGCATGTCTTTGACCACCAGGCAGGGTCTTTGTGACCATCTCAGTATATTTCAATTTATTCAGTTTCAACATTTCAAGGTTTCATTGCATGTCATTACAGTTCAGTTATTTATTCTCCGTGTTATGTTTTCTCCTACTTACTCAGTACATTCAAAGTACTGACGCATACCTTCTATGTTGTATCATATTATGATACAGTTCCAGGTTCTCAGTCTCAGCACCGTTAGCAGATCTTCTCCATGAGTTATCTGTTCCATCAGTGGTGAGTCCTCATCTTTCGAGGACGATGTTATTTTCTTAAGTTATTTTCATTCAGTAGATTTTAGAGTTAGCTGGGGCTTGTTCCAGCAACTCATCAGATACTTCAAATTTTCAGTTTTGTTTTCAGTTGTATAAAGCTTTATGATTTACTTTTTCTTCATAAATGGTTTTTTATAATTTTTAAAGCATCTGCTATGATTTCTCAGATTACCAGTGTTATGACAGACCATGGGTTGACTTGGGGTTAATTGTGACACCAAGTACTATGTCTCGTCCATTGTATAGACTCGGGTTGTGACACAACCTTATGCTTTACACCATATTTCTCAAGTAGAACTTTGAAGAGGTGATTACAAAAGTGTGATGCACCATTGTTGATGATGGCTCTAGGAGTACCGAATCTGGAAAAATATGTGTTTCAATAGAAATAATGTCACTTTTCCCTTTGTTGTTAGGGAGTGCAATGACTTCCACCTATTTTGAGACATAATCCACATCCACCTAAATATACTTCATCCCGTATGAGCTCACAAATGCCCATTATGTCAATGCCCCATACATCAAATTGCTCTATTTATAGAATTAAGGTAGTGGTAGCTCATGCTTCTGAGTGATGCCACCTTGTCTTTTGCATTGGTCATAGGAATTGGCAAAATCATACGCAACCTGGTGGATTGTGGGCCAATAGTACCCGTCCTATAGAATTTTATGTGCAGTTCAAATACTACTATGATGACCCCCAACTAGAGATGAGTGGTAGGCCTTTAATATGCTTAGCATCTCAACCTCTAGAACAAACCTACGAATCATCCCATCTGCATAAATACAAAACAAATATGGCTCATCCCAATAGTACCTCTATGCATCAAATAGGAACTTTTTCCTTTGCTGTGAAGCCAGATCTTCCGGGAGCATGTCACTTATCAATAATTTGCATAGTCGGCAAACAATGGGATCAAATCTTGAGATGCATCCAGCACCTGCTTATCTGGGAAAGCATCATTAATGTCAATCTTATCTTTCAATCTTGACTCTTCCTCCAATCTAGACAAGTGATCAGCCACCTGGTTCTCTGTCCCCTTTCAGTCCTTTACCTCAAACTTAAATTCCTTTAAGAGAAATACCCATCTGATTAGCCTCAGTTTAGCATCCTTCTTTGACATCATATACCACAATGCCGCATCGTCTGTATGGACAATCACCTTAGTTCTGAGAAAGTTTGCCCGAAACTTTTTGAATGCGAAGAGTACTACTAGCAGTTCTTATTCCATAACCGTGTAATTATTCTTAGCTGCATTCAGCGTCTTACTAGCGTAATATACTGGGTGAAATATCTTTGCTCTCCTTTGTCCAAGACAGCACTTAGGGCTATCCCGCTGGCATCACACATTACCTCAAACAGAAGAGACCGATTTGGGGCTATTATAATAGGGGCTGAGGTGAGTCTCTCCTTCAGGCATTCAAAGGCTTTCAAACACGAACTTCACCTCCTTCTCAAGTAGTTTGCATAATAGTTGTGCAATTCTTTAGAAATCCTTGATGAACGTCTTATAGATTCTTGCATTCCCCAAAAAGCTCCGGATACCTTTAACATAAATAAGTGGTGGAAACCCAGCCATCACCTCAATTTTATCTCTGTCCACCTCTATCCCTTTTCCTGAGATTCTATGGCCTAATATAATCCCCTCTTTGACCATAAAATGGCATTTTCCCAATTGAGGACAAGATTGGTTTCTTCACACCGGCTCAACACTTCACTCATGTTTTTAAGGAAATCTTTGAATGAATAACCCACAACCGAGAAGTCATCCATAAAAACTTCGATGGTATCCTCTACCATGTTTGAAAAGATGGATATCATGCAGTGCTGGAATATGGCTAGTGCACTGCACAACCCAAAGGGAATCCTCCTAAAATCAAAAGTCCCTTAAGGGAAGGTGAAGGTGGTTTTCTCTTTGTCCTTCAAGGATATGTAGATCTGATTATACCATGAATAATCATTTAGAAACTAATACCATCCTATGCCTGCCAATCTGTCGAGCATCTAATCCATGAACGACATTGGGAGTGTTCATTTTTGGTCCAGTGGTTGAGTTTCTGGTAGTCCATGCAAACACACCAACCTGTAACTGGCCTAGTCAGAACTAGCTCATTCTTTTTATTTGGCACCACCGTGATTCCTCCTTTCTTTGGTACACACTACACCGGGCTCACCCACTTACTATCAACAATGGGGGTAGACTACACCAACATCTAACAATTTGATGATCTATTTCTTCACCATATATTGGATTGGTGGATTCAGTTGTCGCTGATGCTCTATGCTCGGTATGCAGTTCGGCTCATGCTGAATTATATGGGTGCATATAACTGGAGGGATACCGATGATGTCAGTAATGGTCCAACTAATTACCTTATTGAATCTTGTTAATACTGACACCAAGGCTTCAGATTGCCTTTCTCCAAGGTCTGTAACAATAATCACTAGCAAAGTGTAGTTCTCCCCCAAGAATGCATATTTCAAATATGGAGGTAGAGCTTTGAGCTCCAAGAATTGTGGTACTTCTACTGATGGTTTCTATAGAGGGGTTGGATGGTTCTTTAGATCAATATCCAACTTCTTTGGTCTAAAGTTCTAGGACTCCATTCCCTCCAGTGCATTCACCATCTCAGTGTATCCATGGACATCATCCCCATCATAGTTCATAAGGACAACTTTCAGTGTCTCAACACTCAATCTTTACTCCAAAGGCACGAGCAACCTCTTATTCTCCATCCTGCTACTCATGGAGGTCGGTCTTAAGTTATGGTATCCCTATTGTGGCTTTAACAGATCAAAACAAAAGATAAAACATAAACATGTAAATAAAGACTAAAAGTTAAATACAAGCAACTAATCTAATCCTAAGCCGTATTCCCTGGCAACGACGCCACTTTTGAAAATGCTCAAATCACACTCCTGTAAAATTATGATGCGGACGTTGTCAATAAAGAATCCAACTAGATTGAGGTCGATCCCACAGAGAATATGGTCAAGATGTAGAATAATTCTTAGTATTTATGCTTTTAATTCAAAATTATCTCCTGACGAGGGGTTTTATAGAAGTAATCAAGTAAGAGTATTGTAAATTGATGTTGTTGTCAAGTATATATTATTAACTAGGAAAGTGATCCACATGTATTCATAACAACTTCGGGTGAATGCACTAGTGATCTATCTTAATAAATAGCCTGGAGAACTGATAACATAGGTTCATCCAAATGACTGATTTGTCTCTATTGGATGCCTATATTCAATCACCGAATTAGGTCTCTTGAGTGTTTTCACTTTAACCATTATCAATTTATTCCAAATTAACTATCTTGCGACCGCAGCTCAAGTTATTCAATGAATCATAAAGTTTAAGGACTTATTGTTCTTCTCTTTTCCTAATCATTATCTCTCTAGGTTCAAGCAAGCTGAGAATTCGGGCAAGTCCTAATGTTGTGCTCCATTAAGAAATGTTTAGGATGAAGAGAAGAAAATACAAATATAAGTATTGGTTTTGAATCACTATGTGCAAACTCTAGTTAATTATTCCACCATAGTTCCCATAACCTTAGTTGTAGAGGTTTTAGCCTCTGATGTTTCTAAGAGAAAAATTAGATTTCATGGAATAAATCATAATTAGAGACTAACAATGATGATTGAAATAAAACCCAATTGATTATTGCATAATTCTATTTCGAATAATTCAAGAACAAGGAATAATATTGTCACGCCCCGCCTTGGGGGGTATGACTGGCACCTGGTGCCCTAGTAGGACCTGGACTGCTAACTAATGAGCCTAAGCACATCTGGTGCCTGGCTGGC
>JACEIK010008223.1:21420-35600 GCA_018107945.1 Datura stramonium
CAATGTTGCCCGGAGTAAATAGTAAGAGAAGGTTGGATTTGTTAGCTCCAGAAAGTGTTCGGAAAAGGTAGAGAGCCCCAATGTTTATGTAAGTTGTCCAAATCTTCACAGTAATAAGTCAGAAGAGCGGGTAAGACCAGCAACTTACTCGAAGTGTGCGTAAGAAATCCATTAGTGATAAACTCCCAGTAACAATCAAGTTCAAGTCAGAGAAAAAGGCTGAATACGCTGTGGCATGCTAATGACAGCAGGATATGCCTGCAAGATAATGGTTATGATCTTAGTTGTGATATCGAAAGACAGGGAGGTCATATGAATAAAATGGGTTCGATTGCAAGCCAGAAGAAGTATAGGCCGAGACCTGGCCGGTAACCTTATTGACAATGTAAGGCAGGTACTATGAACCCCAGAGCTCAGTCTAAGGAAGGTAAGGAGGAAAAGCATGAATATCAGACATTGGGGGAAATCAGAATCACCTCCAGGTTGTTAGAACATCGCATATTGAGAACAAGGCCTCAGGCTAACAGTTAAGAGACAGTAAGGCTGTAGCCTAGAATGTTGCGGTAACCTACCTAAGGGGAAGATAAGGGAGTGCCGACACGGAGACTCTAATCTAGTGCAGCTTGGAAATGAGGCCCAGTAGACAGTTACGGGCCTTCAATATAACAACAAGAAAGGTCACAAGGTCAAGATGTTGACCTCACGTTCCAAGGGTGGCGGAACTTCAAATAGCGGACCATAGCTAAGATGCATGTGTTTGTTGCTCCCAGAATTTAACAAAAATGCAATGAGATGGTACGAGAGGATAAGAGATATCATTAAATCATAAAAGTAGAGCCCCAGTGACAGGCCAGAAAGGTGTAATAGCAGGAACTAAGTTATCTAATATAAGAGATGGTCGTGTCTGCAAGGGAGTGGAGAATAATTAATATGAATACAGTCACACGGTTATTTCACACCAGGTGCAGCCTGACTTTATTTGAGCTAGTATAATAAGACCAATGAGGTCAATTCATGCCTCGCCAGATGAAGTTATGTTGCCATTAATACTTATGTCAAGTTGAATACCCCAGAAGTAGATGGAGTGCGTAGAGCCTCAGTGTTCGATAAACTCCGACAGAGGGGCTTCATCTGCGATTAAATTTTAGGAAAGAATGTTGAACAGACAGGACATATGTTAACTTAAGCACAGTTCCTCGTACTCCAATTGGTGGCTAAGTAGAGTATACAACTCAGACTCTCGAGACCCAACATAAATGAAAATGGAGGCCTTTTAGAGGATAACTTCAGGCAGATAGAGAAAACCTAGACATGTTAAAGTGGGCAGAAGGAAAAAGTAAAGCTTATCAAGGAACGTGGACTGACTGCTCAGAGCCGCCAGAAATATTATGTTGATATGCGGCAAAGAAAATTAGAATTTAATGTAGTGATGGGATATTCCTAAAAGTTTCCCCGATGAAGGGTGTGATGAGATTTGGTAAGAAAGGAAAGCTCATCCCGAGGTTTGTTGGGCCTTATCAGATTTGCCGAAGAATAGACCAGGTGGCCTATGAATTGGAATTACCCCCAGAATTAGAATCCGTTCACTCAGTTTTTCACGTATCAATGCTGAGGAAGTGTATAGGAGATCCCTCCCCGATTGTTCCAGTCCAAGACGTTCAAATCACAGAGGGGTTAGCTTATGAAAAAGCTCCAGTAGTCATACTAGACCGGCAGATCCGTAGACTGAGAATTAAAGATGTTGCTTCTGTCAAGGTGTTGTGGCGGAAATAAGAATCGAGAGGAGATGACCTGGGAAGCAGAAGATGATATGAAAGCCAGATATCCTTAGTTATTTCAGACATAGTCATATTGTGCAGCCAGAGGTATGCTGATATTATTGTTTCATAAGTTGCATTATATACATGTATATGTGGAGTAGTTAACTTCAGTTTATCGTGAAATGAATTTCATAGTATTGTGTGGAGTACTTATATTGGACTTTTTTGCATTTCAGGATTTTTGGATAGTTCATGTTACAGGAGAGACTCTACCGAAATTTTTCCAGAATAAGTAAGCGCAAGTTAAGATTATTGTAAGCAGAAGTTAACATTCGAGGACGAATGTTCTTAAAGGGGGGAGGATGTTACACCCCATAAGTTTCTAGTACTTAGTTGGCCTATTCGTATGTTGGTTGGAAGTTTTAGAATGCCATACATGCGAGAAAAGGGCCCGGAGAAAGGCCGAACAGGTGTCGAGTTAGATTTTCGCAAGAGGAGGCCGAACCGTGCTGCCCAGAGGGGCAACGTGGCACGGAAGCACCTCCTCCACGATGGCCAACGTGGCACGGAACCAGATTGGCGTGTTGGCCAGCATGCCACGTTGCTATGCTTCTGGTTCCAAGTATATAAAGGCCTCACCCTTTAATTTCACTTCATTTCCACTTCTTAAATGACCAGAAACAGAGAGAATGAAGGATTCGTATAAATTTTCAATTGATTACGCCGTCAAACGTTTTTCAAAGTCAAATTAACTTCGGGTATCGAAGTATAAGGCTACAGGGAGCATTTCTATGGAGTTAGTTTCGTGAAATTCGTCCGGCGAATCGTCTTCCCGCCGATCTAAAGTGATTGGAGTTGATCCAAACTAGTGTCAATACGATCACAGACATAAAGTAAGTATTTCTCTCTTCTAGATTCCCGATAAATTTTGAGTTTTCAATTGTTCTTTGATAAGTTGAAGAATAGTCAGTATATATATATAAAGTTACTGTTTTCTTTGAACTCGGAAATGAAGATAGCTCTATTCTTTTGTTAATGTGATTGTAGTTGGGAAGAACAACTGAATACCAGTCGAACCTCGCTAGTTAATCGGTAAACGAAGAACGAGGTATGTAAGGCTTAACTCTCGGCAAGTATCCTAGTCGTACAGTGCTATGATTTATGTTCTCGAATAAAAGTAACGATCACAGATGCTGCAGATGGTTTCTACCATTAGATTGTAATCAGATATGTTGCGATTAGCTGCTAACAAGGATTACAGCTACATAAATTCTGGTTAGCTATTAGAACTCATATACAGATCGTATTGCAGGACCCCTCGTTAAAAGGGGAGCAGGTTAAATGTGATTCACGTATGATTAATAGTATATATCCCAACAATCTCCCACTTAGACTTTTAACCATTATAATTGTTAGAATATACCATATCTAATCGCATGGTTAATAGCATATACCCTAACAATCTCCCACCTAGACTATTAACCATGCATCTAACTTTTACAGGCATTCTTTTTACACGACTTTCAAAAGTTTTAATCGATAAACTCTTTGCAAAAGGAATTTTGCCAAGTTATTTTCTAATGCAACTTTGTCTAATAGTAATTCATCGTAACTGACCGGTTCTGTATTAATATCTTTAGGGATTCTATCATGAAACTCTCCCAAGAATATACACCGAACCGATCTAGGTTATTATTCTCCCACTACAACTAAGTACTATCACTACTATTGTCACATTATAATGTTCTGGAGTCTTAATATTTTCTTCATTACCTTTCAGTATTGAAATATTAACGACTTCATATAGTGTTATTTGCTCAACATCACTCCCACTACTTTGAGGTAGTAAATTTTCTTATGTCTATTAATGTTTCTCCCACTACATAAATGCAGTGGAATGTCAATTCTGACCTCTCGGTTAGATGTCATGAACTTCTAAATTTTAGATGACTTGTTT
Source organism: Datura stramonium (assembly GCA_018107945.1). Classification (NCBI taxonomy): domain Eukaryota; kingdom Viridiplantae; phylum Streptophyta; class Magnoliopsida; order Solanales; family Solanaceae; genus Datura; species Datura stramonium. The sequence goes on from JACEIK010008223.1 coordinate 25,138, forward strand.
GTTATTTCTTTTCTTAGTTCCTGTAAAACTAGTTTACTTCTTGGAACATGGTTTATCAAATGGTCCTTTTCTAGAAAGATGACATTTGTATTAACAATTACCTTATTTTCTTTAGGACAATAAAATAAACCTCCTTTCATTTTCTTTGGATATCCAATAAACACTCACACAATCATTATTAATTCCAACTTATCTGTTTTCCCTTTTAACACATGAGCTAGGAAACTCCACATACGAACATATCATAGACTGGACTTACATCAAATCCACAGTTCTATAAGTGTCAAAGTTACTAACTTAGAAGAAATTAAATTGAGAATGTAACTTGAGTTTTCAAAAGGAATATCCCAAGACGAAAAAAGCAAATAATAAATAAGTCAATCATTAATCTTATCATCACCATAAGAGTCTTATTTCTTTCCTCTTCTACATCAATCTATTGTACAGTACCTGATGTAGACAATTGATTGCAATCCCTCTATCTGATAAGTGATTAATGGACTTTCTAAAGTGGTACTTGCCACTATGATCAAATCATAGTGACTTAATATATTTTTCATGACGCTTTTCATCCACCATAAATACCTTGACTATTTCAAAGCACTCAAACTTACGGAGCATCAAATAAATATATTCATATCCTGAGTAATCTTCTGTGAGTGATGCAGAATACTCGAAATCACCTCTTGCGTAGATGTTCATTTGACCACACTCATCGGAACGGATTAATTCAAATTTATCACTAGCTTTATTTCTTTTTTAAAAGGAACATACTTTAGTTCATTTTTTAATTTTAAACGGAACTCATAATTTGGTAGTGTTTTCATTTTCAATGAACCTTCAAGTCTATCAGTTAACCAACCTCGAAGTCCTATCCAGAATAAATGACTTAAAAGCTAGTGGACCAGATATGTTTCATTCAATATTAAAGAATATTTTTTCTTATAGGACAGATTAATATTACTCAGTTCAAGAGAGATACTAATAATAAAGAAATCACGCATTTATGTACCATAAGAGATAAAAAGTTTATCAAGTTCAATAACACAAAAGTTATAAGAAGAATAAACTGAATATCCATCTCTTAATTGTTAAGAAACTGAAATTAAATTCTTTCTAACAAAAGGTACATATACAATGCATTCTTTAAATTAATGTCATATTTTTGAGAAAAAATATATTCTTGAACAGTAATAATGGACCGGATAGAGTCTATTGGGAATATGAGATATAACATATTAAATAGATCATAATAAGCCGATAACCTAAATAATTAAATTCAGACCGCATTCATCAATATATATACATACATGCATCTGAATAGTAATTTTCGCTGGGAAAAATACTACCCATGCAATGTATATAAATTATGCAAGATTAATACAATTCAAAAAGAAACATAACCAACTCAGTTGGAGAGAAAATTGTTACTTTTAGTCAATTGTATATAATTATTGAACACTAGTTCCATTGATCCAACATGTAACTCAGTTGGAGAGTTAATACATGTTGTCAATAGCTAGTGAAGAAAATCACAGTAATTGACCGTAATGAGTCTATCCGATGGGGAAAGAAGACCAATGTTAACATGTAAACTCATTGCTGTCATCAATAACCAGTGATTTTACCTAGTGACAATTCATAATAAATTTATCTGATATGGAGAAGGACCTCAAGTCAACACGCAAATTTATTATATAACTTGCCATATGAATTAATATCGGTTACCACTTTACATGTCCGTCTTAAAATTTCAAAAGTGATTCAACATATAAACTCAAATAGAGAGTTAATACATGATATTAATTACTAGAAATTTTACCTAATGAACTTGTAATAAATTTATCCGTTATGGAGGAGGACCTAAAGTTAACACATAAATTTATTATCTCACTTGTAATTAATAGCGGAGATCATAGAAATTGATTCATATCACCACTTGAACACGAACAATTTATACATGGTACATTGAGAATATCAATGATTTAATCAAATAAACCGCTTGATGGAAGCTCTTTGTTAATCATAATTCTCAATCCATGCATAATATAATTTCACATGAAAATAGAATAAGAATCTTCAATGACCCCAAGTAAATAGACCACTTTAGCAGAAACTATTTATTAATCATGAATTCTTGTTCAAATAATATAACATGCATGTGAAATGAATTAAAGTAATGTATAATCGAATATTAAAATTTAAAACACACCACATATATATTCATGCATCTTGAATAGTTAATTTCGATGGGAAAAGAACTACTCATACAACACACATATGTGATGTTAGATTATTCACTCTGATAAATTAAAATTAAAATTAGCTCAGATGGAGAGATATTATTAATTTAAGCCAAGTGAATGTCATTATTATCATCCCTAGTTCCTTTGATCCAACATGTAACTCAGTTGGAGAGTTAATACAAGTTACCAATAACTAGTGACGAAAAACACAGTAATCAACTATAATGAGTCTATCCAATGGGGAAAGAAGACCAATGTCAACATGTAAACTCATTACATTACTGTTATATGTCAATGGAGACNCAACATGTAAACTCATTACATTACTGTTATATGTCAATGGAGACCATAGAGATTGAACCCTACCACCACTTGTTGAAAGAAAATAATTTTTCTTAATTTTAAAATTTTTTAAAAAATAGAAAAATATCCAAAAACCCATCAAAACGACTCCGAATGGCCAAAAACGATGTTAGTCACTGCAAAAGCAGTGAGTATTGTTCAGTGGGTTGTTTTCGATGAACCTACCAAATTTCAAGTCAATCAGAGTTCATAAAATTTTCGATCTCCAAATCTACGACCAAATTCGGAAAACAATCGATTCAGACGATATATGGGAAAAATAATCTGATCTATATTCTTATCATATATCAATTCATGTTGAATCATCATGTGTAAGCATGTTCTAGATTTAACATAAATAAAATCGATATAAAGAATAGTGTTTTCAGACTTCATCAATTTTTTTTAATCCAACAAACTACCTAAAATCCATCTAAATGTATGACCTCAGAATGACGAATACGACATTGGTACTATAAAGTCGTTGAGCATTGTTCACCAAGTCATTTTTTATGGTCTCATCAAATTTCAGGTCAATTGGAGACCGTGAAAATCATAACCACCAAACTATGACCAAATTTGAAATAATTATTTTAGGAAAAGTTAAAAATTAAAATAGCTTGATTTAAGTTTTTCATCCTCTTAATTATTCATGAGCACAAGATATACAATGTGTGTTTTCTTAATACACACAACATCACCTTACAACAAATTGTCCTCTCGATTAATAAACATGAGAATCAAAGATATTATGTTTCTCTCTTGTTGAGTTATATGAATCGACCACATACTCAGGATCAGGTCCTTCTATCAGGTAGCAAAGAACTGATTCACACACACACGTAATTAAGGCAGTAAGGAATATGACACACGATATTTACCTGGAAAACCTCCTTGCTCAAGGGAAGTAAAAAACCATGACCTACCTCATAGGATTTCTCAAACCACTCTACTAGATTTGAGCAACAAGATTACAGACTCTAGTATAAAACTAAGAGATTAACCTCCTAATCTCCCACTTGTAACACCTCTATTACAAGACTTCAAACAATGACTTCATTGTCATCTATACCAGCTAAACTCAACTGGAAATACAAGGCTAACTCTAGCCGAAATGTCAACTAACTCTAGCCGACGGAAACAAGAAGATAGACCTTTGAAAATAAGAAAAACAAGCTTGTACAAATGACAAGTTTTTCTATCTATTACAACAAACTCCTTACACTCTAATGACAGCCTCAAATCTTGAGCACATTAACTTCAATCTTCACCTTCAGATGAGGAAGAATGGCTGCCTTTTCAGAGAGGAGAATATACTAGGTACAAAAGTGTATTTTTCTGAATAATGGAGGAACATATGTTGTATGTCCACTTATGTTGTTTTGCAAGATGCCAAGAACAAATTTTTGGACACACAAACAAGAAAACTATTCCATTGGTCGAGTACACTGCCCTGCTGCACTGCTGCCCTACTGCCCTCACCAACCTTCTGCCATAAAACACCTTTTATGGCTGTAACAAAAAGTTTTTCACCCAGTTCAAATTAGTGTCAACTGCGGCACAAGGGATCTGGTCCCTGTATGGGGTTGACATCATCAAAACCAGCAATTTAACATCCCTTTTGAGTGAAAATCTCAATATCTCTTCTCGTGAATTAATTAAGTGTTACTAGTATCCGAGATAAATCTCCTTTCGGTAGATAAAGCTTTATTACTAGCATACACTTACCCATGACAATTTACACATCATACATTGAAAATATTTTAATGACTCAAATAAATAGATCACTTCAGTGAATTCTATTTATTAATCATAATTCTCAATTCATATCTTGATACATTTCTACATATATAAATTTTAAGAAGTTTTCAATAATTTCAAATAAATAGACCACATCAAACACTATTTATTAGTCATAAATTCTTAACATTTATCATTTATACAAAAGAAAACAAAAATAGTGCTCACATAATTTCAACACATAAGAGAAGAGAAAAAATAAAGGCCACAGTACAGTTTCTCAATAAAAAAAAAGAAGAGCTTTTTCGACCAATTAAACAAAACCAATGTAATTCATAATCACAATTGAAAAACAAGGCTCTTATCATAAGAGTCTTATGCCTTGCACAGCCGCCGTTTTCAACCAATATTCATAATCAAGTTTGAAAAACAAGGCTCTTATGCCTTGCACAGCCGCCGCTTTCAACTACAAATTACAAAAACAGGATTGCAATATAAATCATATAACACTAACTTAGCAATTAGTAATGCCGCTGCAGTCACCGATAGGGTGCGACGGTTAACCAATGTTCTTGACCAGACAGTCTTATAAATTTTTAACATCCTCAAGTTTGGATTACAAATTATCTATGTTATCTATTTAAATGCACGTAAGCTCTTGATGCCAATTGTTAGAATATGCGCAGCGGAAGCAACAAATTTAGGATCATACTTGCATGTAATATAGACAACACATAAAAATAAATTGTAATCAAATATAAAATCGATACTTATCTCTTGAAGCGTGCCCGTGAATCAATCCTTTTGAAGCTTTGTACAAATTGTCCAATGCGTTCTTCAGGTCTGCGATCTTCTGCTATAGCCTCAAAAATCTCCGAGTAGGGAATACTTGTGTGGGCAAGTACTGTATCTCAGAAAGGTCAAAGTTCTTCCATCATATTTCACGGAGGAAGAGAATCCTATTTATAACCACATTTTAGGGTATAAAACCCTAGTCCCAAAACGTATAGGAATTTTTCTCTCCAAGTAATAGTCAAACTTTCCTTCTAGAAGACCAGTTTATTTTTAACCAAAATCTTGTATGATTTTACTTCTCCTAGAAAACTGATTTCTTCTTTTCCAAGTTCATTAATTAATCAGGCATAACAGGGATCACATATTTAATTAGTGAGGCTTCCAGTTATGATATTAATTCGCAAAATGAATGAATTAACCTACCATAATAAATTATAGATTATTCCACTAAAAATCCGTAATTGCATACCGGTATAATTTCAAAATCATTCATTAAATCTTTAATAACTCCTAAGATGTTAAGATTATAGATACCAGCCAATCGAGTTAAATTTCTGACTATTTAATTCATTGATTAATTTAATCCTTTATTCAAATCCTTTATTCAAACGCTTAACTTATTTCATGTGACGGATACTAAATCCACCTGCAGGGTTTTCACATGAAAACTTATAAGCAATCATAAAGGGGTATCTTCAATCTCAAGGCCGAGACATGGATTCCATCAACTAATTATTAGTTCACAAATGTCATTGTCATCATCCAACCTATCGGGAACATTTTAACTCACGAAAAATCGAGTTTCACCCTTTAATAGATCAAAACAACAAATAAATTACATTGATCATAATAATTATATCGGGATTAAGAGTATAAGTACATTTAATGATCTAGAGAATTTATTTTATTAAGTTAGATAAAATACTTATCTCTATTTGGTCCGTTCAATACATACAAAATGTACTAGCACAAGAAGTTGGAATTATATCATTCCCGTAATCAAGATAAATTATATTTAATCTTGTGCTACAATCGTACCGATAAATCTGTCCAATTTTCATCTTAGATTGTAAACATATATAAATTTTATACTTATAAGAATTGACGATTTAATCTTCCGTGTATAAGCTAAACTCTATACACTAAATCATTTACTATATAAGTAAAGGACACATCAACTAATATATGATCTATTTGAATCTTTATTAAAATTGAATAAACAATTATTTTATAATAAATACTATATCTAAACACATGATTAATAGTATATATCCCAGCAAAATTCAGAATTCAGAATTCAGATGCGCGCATTGCAAATGCAAAACATTTTCTATCCTAATGTCCTTTTGCACATATAATGTGGATAAAAATATCCTGCTATACACAGTGTACCTAAGAACCGCTTTGGTTAAGATTATTCTCATGTTAGTTTTCTTCTGCCTATACATGCTTTTATTTTCTCTTTCCACACTTTCATTGACAAAGCTAATGTGATCATAACTTATCATCCAAATTTCACAATATTGCGTTTGCGCCCGTGCGCACGGGCAAACGTAAATAAATTTTGTTGGTAATATATAATACTACACATAACATATCAGAATTCATAAGTGTTTTCTTTCTCCAATTAAGGTAAAGGAGGAGTAACATATAAATTCTCTATTAACTTACTAATCTTTTAGTAAATATATTAATGTTTTTAACCATCACACGAAACACAAACAAATTAATTAGTTATATCATATAGTTTTGGAATAAAATCTCTACCGTTCTCGTCTCCTTTGCTACTTCAACAATCAATCAACAGAAAAGGGGAACTTTATAATATTGAACAAGATTTATTAATCAAAGCATTAAAACATAAAAACAAGCCACTTAAATATTGAACTGAGTCCTCTGACCAGCCTTTCAGTTATTTTATTTTTACTAGGCTTTGATCAAATGAGTAAATACAACTCACCAAACCAGAATATATGTAAATTTTTATTTTTCTCATCCCCGCACCTAAGTTCCCTGCGCGCGCCCACATACATAGAGAGACATTACGTTTCTAATTATTCTCTCGTTTTCCCATTTCAAGAAATCTCTTCGGCTCACCATGGCTGACAAGTTTTTTCTTCTGGGCTTCAACATCCTCCAAATCCTCATCCTCAAATTTGCTTATTAAAGACAGGTACTCAACATTTTCTCTAAAAAACTTGACGAGAATCAAGTAAAGAGAGACAGTAAAAACAGTAACTCCAACTAAGTACCAACTGAATTGGATATTTACTAATGAGTTTGCTCTTTCGAGTGCTTCCTTGTGATGGCATCTAACCACTTTACGCCCTTCTTCCGAGTTCAAAAAGCAACCTTTTGGGATGAAATCTGGAGTCCAAAGCATGACACCTATGACCATAAGCCAAATTCCTTGAAACATAATGCTGTAAGATCTCACAAAACTGTTCAAGAAACTTTTGGGGAAAGGAATTCCCAAAAGGGTAGTGGTTAAAGACGAAAAGATGATAATTTGGAGAAGCCAATGGTACTGTCCTTCGACGCCCTTATGGTCAGTGGAATGAAGATGGAAGAGGAGGAGTTCTTGGACAAAAGCAACAGCTCCAAGAAATAGTGTAAGTCCATATTGAGCTGGGGTTGAAGGGATGATTTTGTCAAAGATTATTGAAAAGGCTGCATAGATGAAGAAATTAAGGGAGATATTTGCATGTTCAAAGTTATGGAGATGATATGAAGGTATGGTTCCATCAGAGTCTAGAGGTTGGTGTTTTGCTGGTCCAATGAAGAGCTCCATTGATATGGAGACTAAGGTGCCAACCATAATCAAGAAAAGCTCCCCATACCTGATTTCAGGAAATATAATGCATGAGTTGAGTGCTAATTAATTATGAATCGAACTCATCAAACTTAAATCTTTAAAGAATCTTAAAAGTCGAATTCATCAAATTTAAATGCTGAAACTGTTCTGATTAATCAAGAAAAGCTGTAAATACCTGATTCTTGGAGCTGGGAACCATGGCAAGGAAGTGTAGGATTTTGGGTGCAGAGCATGTAATTTTATGTGGTTGAGTAAATGCCAAATACCAATAAGAAAGAAACCAAAACCTGGTGCAACGTGCCCTACCAATGAGCCCATTTTTTTAGTTAACACAACTTTAGTGCTTCTGTTGCTGGTGTTTAGTGTGGTTTTGGAGAAAGATAATGAAGAGGATAGATGGAGGAATGAGATCTAATGAGGGAAAAGCGAGAGGGTTAATATATAGAGATGCCTAAGAGATTACGCATTTAATATCCGTCTAAATTTATTTGGCTGATTTTAATTTGATGCGAAATTTAATAAAGTATACAACACTTTTGAATTTTATAACCTTAAATTAAAAAAAATCAATAAAACAAAATATTTTTTAAATTTTGTGGTCTTAAATATGTTACCTGAAAAGTTAGAATTGAATTGTCAAAAATGAAAAGAGATATTTTTCTAGAAAGAACTAAAATGAAAAGTAAGATAAAAAAGTTGAAATGGAGAAACTATTTTAGTACAGTATACATGTAAAAGTTTTCTACCATAAAGATTATTTAAATTTTTACAGGATAAATTTACCTTGAATAATTATTCAATAAGGTTCTAAGTTGCATTGTACTTGTTCTATCTGTGTCAATTTACTTGGTATAGTTGATTTGCACCAAGTTTTAAAAAAAAGTCTTTTGAAATTTTTAGATTTAAACATGTTAAAATATTTGTGTAACTATAAAAATTTTATTGATAAAATATAAATTCATGTCATTTTTTTAAATCTGACTATACTGAAATAGTATCAAACAAAGTGATAATGAATGGAGTAATTTTTATTTTTTTGCAAAAAGTATCTCGGGAGAACAGTTTTATAATCAATTCAAAGCACAACAATTGCTTTGCATCTCATTGAGTTCAAACTTGATAGTCACTCAGACTAATTGAGGGTTCTAAATTTGTTCTTTCTTAAAAGGAAAAGAAGTAGAGGAAATACGTAAACCAAAACAACAGTGATTCTTATATTATCCATGTTATATAACTAATATTAGTACGTATATCTATGAGGTAAGGCTGAAATTATTTACACCCCAAAATTTTGCTTTAATAGTTAAATATTTCTTTTAATTTTAAATAATAGATATTTTTCTCTTTGATTCTCATTTAATCAAATGTCCATATGGACTTAGTTCTTGAGGGTAGTCCGACTCAGCCTGCTATTAGGGTATGATTGGATTGAATTTTTTAAAATCTATTTAAACCTGAGGCTTATAAGCCTAGCCCAAGTCAGTCCGCTGGCCCTTGAGGCTTGACGTAGATTGGCCGAGGCCAGTTCATGTACCAAAAGACTATTTAATTTAAATTAAAATTTAAAAAAAGATTGTGAAAAAAAAATAAAGATTAAGAATAGTTATTACCAAATAAGTTTTGAATACCTTACAAAATACTTTACTCATTTAGTGTTAAGTTCCTAATATTAAAACTTCTACTCATCAACAATAAAAATTGCATCAATCCCTGAAAATGTTCAAACACCTATAGCAACTCAAAATCGATTGCACGACTTTACCCAAATTCAAAGTGGTATTTTGAAGCGAATTTAAATATTACTTTTGATATATAGTTCTTTGATGATGTTTAACTAATTAAATTTACATATGAATGTAGATGAAAATGAAGATATTAATTAAGATAATTTTATCAGCAGATTCAAATATGCTTGATGAAGTATGAGTGTTGAACATGTTATAAGTTATGGTAGAATTATGTACTTTCATATAATCATATATTAGAAATGTTAACAAATTGTCATACCTATAAGTTTAAATATAATGAAAAGAAATTTTCTTATATATTAAAAAAAAGATCGAAAAGAATAAAGAGCTAGCCGCCCCGGCCCGCGGACCTTTTAGGGTTGGATTGAGCTGACCATTTTAAGGTTTTCTAAAATAAAAGTCTGACCTATCCTACCCCATCAAATTTCTTGAACTGCAAGACTTGAATTGTATTGGATCCGACCTGGCCCATTTTGACAACTCTACATCTATATTATCAACATTTATCTCTTTTCTGTTTCTTTCCTTTGACTTTTTAAATATGATAATATGATCTCTTTTTTAAATTCTATGTTATAACATACCTATATGATAACTAAATTTTAAAAAAAAAAAAGTAATCAAGCATATAAATTAATGATGTTGAATAATGGAAATGACGAGTGTAATAAAAAAGATAAATAGAATAATTTGTTTGCACCAGTAATTTTATTAATAATCAAAACTCAAAATACTTTTTACACCAATTGGGAATAAGAAAAGGTGAGAATTCCTTGT
>JACEIK010008224.1:53098-65178 GCA_018107945.1 Datura stramonium
ATTTAATATCACACTTGAACTTGATAGTTAACTGAATTGGTCCAGTCCCTGTGGGTTCGATATCCGGCTCTTAAAAGGGGCCACTATATTACTTATACGACCCGTACACTTGCGAGCCCATCATTGATCCAAGTAATTCATGATCAAATTGTTGGATTAAGATTTACTACACGATAATTGCTGGATTTATCGTCTATTATAATCAAATTACTATTTTGTTGTTAAAGAACACTATTAAATATAGCTTTAAGTCCTTAAGTTCATATAAATTACTCTATTTAATAATAAATATGATTGACCCAAGCAATTCATAATCAAATTACTCAATTAAGATTGACTATGCGTACAATTGCCCAATGATCGTCTATTATGATTAAATTATTATCTTGTTGTTAAAGAACACCCTTAAATATCTTTAAGTCCTTAAATGCTTATAAGTCACTCTATTTAACAATAAATTTGATTTATCCAAGCAATTCATGATCAAATTACTCCAAACTTGCTGCAACAAGTACAATAATTATTGGTACATGTTAGACTACTTGATTCACAGCAAGTTTATTAGTTATTTCAATAGATTAGGTTACTTGTTTGAAATTGTCCAGCAAGTAAAATAGTTATTGGTTCTTGTCATGCTACTTAAAATTCACAGTAAGTTTATTAGTGTTTGAAACATATTAAATTACTTGCTTGAAATTGTCAAGCAAGTAAAACAGTTGTTGGTACCTACCACGCTACTTGTTTGAAAATTCATAGCAGTTTTATTAGTTGTTGCAATAGATTATATTACTTCTTTTATATTCTCCAGCAAGTAAAACAATTGTTGGTACTTGTCATGCTACTTGTTTGAAAATTCACAGCAATTTTATTAGTTGTTCCAACAGATTAGGTTACTTGTTTGAAATTATTCAACAAGTACAACAGTTGTTGCTACCTGTCATGCTACTTGTTTGAAAATTCATAGTAAGTTTATTTTAGTAGTTGTTGTAACAAATTAGGTTACTTCTTCGAAATTGCTGCAACAAGAAAACGTTGTTGTTACCTATCATGCTATTTGTGTGAAAATTCACAACAAATTTATTAGTTTTTGCAACAAATTAGATTACTTATTTGAAATTGTTGCAACAAGTAAAACAGTTGTTGCTCATTCCACTTGTTTCAAATTCACAGCAAGTTTATTTTATTAATTATCGCAACAGATTAGGTTACTTGTTTGAAATTGTTGCAACAAGTACAATAGTTGGTGCTACCTCTCTGAAAATTCACAGCAAGTTTATTAGTTATTGCATCAGATTTCATGACTTGTTTGAAGTTACTGCAACAAGTACAACAGTTGTTGCTACCTTTCATGCCACTTATTTGAAAATTCACAACAAGTTTATTAGAATATGAACCAAGTACTCAAACAACAACAAGAATAAATTTTATTATTACGAGTAAGATCAGAATTGTTCATATGGAGCAGTTCGCTCCATGCATGTGATATGAGTTAACTTGATCATCAATATTTATCTTCATAATNCATCAATATTTATCTTCATAATATTATACCTTTATAAATAGACAACTAAAACTTTTAGTAAGAAGAAATTTCATTTCATTAATATGTAACAACAATAACAACAATAAGTGCACCTATTTTTCGAGAAAAATGCCATGCTCCATCTATGAAATTCAACACGTTCAAGATATTCAGCGACCCCCGGGGACCATGTCTCTTATTTGATTGAAGTGATTATTGAAAAAATATAATTGATAATGCTGACATCACACTCCTATAAAAGTATGACGCATGCGTTGTCAATATATAACCCAAAAAAGGTCGGTGTCGATCTCATAGGGAATATGGTCAAGATAAAGAATAACTCTAGTATTTAAGCTTTTAAGTGTGTTATCTCCAAGAAGGGGGTTTTGTAAAAGCAATTATATGACAATGTTGAGAATTGATTGTTGTTTATCAAGATTATGCGAATAACTAGGGTAAGTGTTCCCCGTAGATTCATAACTACTTTGGGTTTTACACTTGTGGTCTATCCCAATGCTTACTTGTATAACTGATGATATCAAGGGTTAATCCAAATTACGGGTTCGTCTCTATTGAATGACTACACTCAATCACCAAGTTAGGTCTCATGAGTGATTTCACTTCAACTGTTATCAATTTTTCCCAAATTAACTATCATGTGACCGCAGCTCAAGTCATACAATGACCCATAAAGATCAAGGCTTTGTTATAATTCTCTTTTCCTAATCTCTATTTCTCTAGCTTAAAGCAAGTAAAGAATTCGAGCAAGTCCTAACGTTTCACTCTCTTAAGAAACATTAAAGATGAAGAGAATACAATAAGAGTGTTTAGCATTAGTTTAGAATCATTTGTGCAACCCTAGTTTGTCAATTCACCATGGTTCCCACAACCCCGGTTGTGGAAGTTTTAGCCTCTCATGATTGTAAGAGAATTATAAGCATTCATAGACAAACACATAATTTAGAACTTTGAAAGATGATTGGAAGAAAATCCACTTGATTATTGCAAGAATTAATGAAGAATAAGTCAAGAACAATGGAAGAACCAACTCAAGAAAATTCCAAAAGTTGTTCTACAATACTAAAAACTCTCTATAATTGGTCTCTCTCTAATCGTTTCTCTCCAAATTTAACTCTCTTTAACAAAAATAACCTAGAAACGAATTTATACAAATAATTAAAAACTTTTTCTAAATTAATAGGGAAACTACTAAAATTATCGCCGACTTCACCTACGACCTGTAACATGATTGTACGGGTTGTACCTTCACTCATATATTGGTTGGATTCATCTGATTTTGTATAAAGTGTTGGAATCTGGTATGACTCATACCATGAACTTACGAGTAGTACAATCTGGTTGTGGTTTGAACTTGCAACTTCTAGCATCCTCTGTTTACTTTCACAGGTGGCTTAGTACGACTGGTACCTTCATCCTACGAGTCGTGACTTCCAATTGTACATTGAGATATGTCATTCTTCACTTATTCTGGAGTTCACCATGGCTCCTTGGTATGGGTCTTAGGTAGATATCATAACCCATGGTTACTACCCATACCTGGAGACTTGTCCTATACTGCACCTTCTGGTCTTTATCACGACTGTTATGATACGGCTCGTACCAGGATGGTACAGCTCATACAATAAGTCGTACTGTGGCTTTTTCCTCAAACACCTAGTCTAGACTTTTCCACAACTCTTAGTACAGCTCATACCAAGAAGGTACGGCTCGTACTGAGATCCATACTTAGCCCTTTTTCTGCCTTTTGTCCTTCTTTTGAAAATTTCAACTCCAACACTTAGTTTCCCTAAAAACAAAGTAAAAGTGCATCATATCCATATAAACATACCTAAGTACATGCTTATTTCCTTAGTTTTAAGCGTCGAAAGTTCTCTAAACCCATATCACATCAAACACCCTCAACTTAAGACTTTTGCATGTCCTCAGGTAAAGAAAATAAAACTAAAAACGATGCTTAACCAGAAAGTAAACTTAGAATACCTACAACCAACATAACAAAATTTGCACTACGAACCACAATTAGCTATTGACCCATTTTTCATCCAAAACAAGTCAACGATGCGCACATGCAGCTACAACTTATGACATACAGGGATCAAGATATAGCATCCAACTATTAGCATAGAATTGAGCTATCACCAATGACATTCACATAGACAATTGGTAGAACACAACACAAACCATGTACCCTTCCCGCAAATAAACTCCTCAACACTCATAGATATATAAAAATATGAAACTTGGGACTCAACAAGTAAGACTCACCCTCACAAACAAGTTCCAAATACTGCACATCGAGTACTATAGGCTTGCCCTTATTTTCTCTACTTTGGCTTTTTTTTTGAATAGTTAAGCTAGAATTACTATAGGATTTTTTCAGACTTGTAATATAGGCTTCAGGTTGGGTATGATAGATATGGGTTTTAGTGACTAACCCTCCTTGGCATTACAAATTTTCTCGATTTTTTTCTTTTTACTTAATTTTTAATTTTTAATTTTTCAACTTTGTCCTCCCCTTTTCTCAGTTTAAATGTGTTATATCATGAGAATTCAAAGATCAGACCCGGGAGTTGAGACGGGAAAAAATTGAAAATTTGTGCTTTAGGTGCAAGACGAGTCATTGGATGACTCGTGAGAAGAGCCCACGAGTTGTCAGGTGACTCGTGGGGAGGCCTGGAGGAGCTGGGAAGAACTGAAGGACAAGGGGTCCCCACAGGCGTGGAAACGACTCATGGTCAATCACCACAAGTCGTCAAGTCAGCCGTGGGGTGAGGGTGAAGAATAAATGAAGGAAGTCAACCAGTGTACTTAACGGTAGGAGGCCATGACTCGTCATGTTAAGCAACAAGTCTTGGTATGAATCGTTGGACGATATATAAGTAAATTGGTATAAGGAAGGTAGTGTACATGAAGGGTGGTGATCATGAGTCGTGGTCACCAGTAAAGGATCGTTAAGTCACCCGTGACGAGCCTAGGACACCTGACAAGCAGTGTACCTGACGGACGACTCTACGAGTCGTGACCCCTTATGACGAGTCGTTAGGTCCCTCGTTGGGATCACCTGGCAGTTATTTTCAACGATTTTAGTAATGATTTTTCCGTAATTCCTAAATCCTAAGGGCCTATGCTAAATTGTTTAAGGCTCGTTTTAGTGGGTTTTTAGAAGGGGAAAATCTATTCTAAGTCATTCTTCCTATGCATGCAAGTTTGAAGGATTGAACAGGTGATTCAAGGCTAAATTGCAAGGTTTCCATTGGAATCTCATCTTGGGCAATTAGAAAGTGTTAGAATCCACCCATCCCAAGTATGTAAGGCTATGAGTGGGTGTCTTTTACCACACCCATGCCCAATTTCTATCAAATCATGAAAATTACCTATGATCAAGTATGGGGTTTTTACCCAATTGCATAATTCTTCAATCTCTATATATGCATATGATTAGATTATATTTATATTGATGAATTGTGAAGCTTGGGTAGATTTTAAATTGTCTTCAATACAAATTATGTTTTCTACATTATGAAATTAAATGCCCATGGATGAGAAGTTCATAAAAGAAGATGAATGTATGTTGATGATGAGATTTGACGATGAAAAGAATGTTTCTAAAGCTACCCATGATTATGATGTTGTTTTAAAAATGAATTGAGTAGATCCAAGTATGATAAAGCTTTGGGAAATGCCCACATGTTGATTTAAAATGATTATTTTCCCGAAATAAGCTTACCACATTGTTTGGAGTGAAGTCTCCTTTAATTTCATATTTTTATCATGTGGTATGTTGAGTTAAATATTCCAACATGCAGCTTATCACATGATTTGGAGTAGATGTGTAATACCCCGAAAGTGCATAGGAGTAGACCCAAAAGTGAAAAATTGAAAACTACGAAAAATTGGAAAAAAACATCTCAGAATGGGCCAAGGTTCTACTCGTGGTATCATACCACGGGTCGTTGTAACGATTCATGGTTAGGTCAGGCTGGGTGACAGTGCAAACCACGGGAGACATGACGACTTGTTGTTGGAAACAACGAGTCGTCGTTAACAGTCATGGGAAGGAGTTGGGTTCTTCAAGTGGCATACAACGGGTGTACCAACGACCCGTTAGAAAAGACCACTAGTCGTTAGAGGTGGTCGTGGTTTGAGGATTAAGTTTTCCAGTAGGCTTGACGGGGGGAAACAACGAATCGTTGTTTGTAGTGACGGGTCGTGGTGTGACCCTTAAGAAGATGAGATGCCAAGGTTCAGGGGACTAACCACGGGCGATGAAATGAGTCGTGGGTTGAAAGTACGGCTCGTCTTATCAATCTGTTGTTTGGTTCTGAGAATGGGTCATCGGCAGTTCATTCCACGAGAGGCATGACGGACCTTTGGTGGTTCCCACAATCCGTTGGTACCACCTTTGGGTTCCATCTGGCCAGTTTTCAAGGCAGGTTCATTAAGGGTATTTTCGACTTTTTCACGATATAAGGCCCTAAACTATGTCATTTTGGCTTGGGAAAGTTGGGTTTTTAAGAAAGTAAACCTTCCTAAACTTCCATTCATGCATGCAAGGATTTTGACAAGTGATCTAAGAGGGATTTCAAGCTTTTCACCTCAATTCCTTCAATTTCATTCTTGGGCTTTTAAGGAGGGTTAGAAGTAGATAATCATAGGTATGTAAGGTCTTCAATGGGTGGATTCTTCCACACCCATGCTTCTACTCAATGATTTCACTCAAAAATTATTAAAAACTCATGGGGTTTATATTCGATTTGTATAAAATTTGATGATGTAATTACGGGTTTCGTGATTTTTGAAATATTATCATAAACTACTGATTTTGATCATATTTTGAGTTTTAAATTGATATTAATATTGTTGATTTTGAATTTCCAAAAAATTAAGTATGGTTATGCATGACCCATGATGAATCGATTTATGATCCGTTGATCCATTGATGTTTTGATAAGCCCAGCATGAATTATTGATTTAAATTATGAATTTATCATGTTATCCATTATGATCTTATGGAATTCAAGCTATATGTATGATATACAAGTATGTATGAATTTTATAACTCATGAATTATGTTTTTGGCCGACTCACGGGCCTCAAGTCATGGCTAGTTCACGTATGTTCAAACATGTTTACAATTATCATGATTTAACTAGCCCATGAACTCATGTATGTATTATTATGAGCACTACATATGTTTTGGGAGTAGTTTCAAACACCGAGTAGGTTCGGGGCTCACGATTAAGCCCCGGATCTCATGAACTACTTGTCACCATTGGTATGTTGGGACCCTTTCATGTTTGTCCCTAGCCCAAATGGCTCTTTTTCATGGTCATATCACACTTTCATGGCTCCTACCCTTGGCAAGGTACGAACACCCTCCCAACTAGGATTATAAGTCGAGCTTCATGTGCTCATGTGAGGTATGTTGGTTAAGAGAATCTCCCACTGTTCCTCATGAATTATGTATGTTATGATTACGTATGTTGGCTCAAGTTATGTTAAGTAAGGATCTTCTATTACGATTATGACTATGTTACATTATGAATGTCTTGAAAACTTTGAGTTGTATGATTTGATATAATGAATTATGATACGAGCATGTTGTCCTACTCATATGATCTTTTATGAACTTTATTTATGATTTAAATGTCTGTTTTACTTACCTTGCATACTCGATACATTCCACATACTGACTGCATACTTTCTATGTTGTATCATTTCATGATACAGGTCCCAATTCTCAAGCTCATCCTCGCCCGTAGATACTTCGGCTTTGATCTCAGCGAACTTAGTGAGTCCTCATGTTTCTAGGGCTACGTGTTAATACTCTTCATTACTTTATTTAGTTTTCGAATGTTGGATTATTCGGGGAGTTGTCCCATCAATCTGTCTTTCATGTTTAGAGGCTTTTCAGACTACATGTGGTACTCAGTCGTATCGTATAAGTCATGTACTGCTTTTCCTTTATCTATTTCATGATTAATTTCTTTCATGTTAAGTCTTCCACTCAAGTGATTGAGATGTATGCTCATGCCATGGGTCGACTTGGGGTCTCTCGGGGCTCCTTGTCCCGTGTCTACGATCCGGGTGTATGTTTGGGTCATGACAAATTCTGTATCAGAGCCGTAGGTTTATGTGTTCTAGGGAGTTTAAAATTCACATTAAGTAGAGTCTTTTTCATGGGTGTGAAGCGCGCCACACATATGATGAAGAGTCTACTAGACTTTTAGGAAATGTTCCCTTCTTTCATGATCTATGTCGTGCGATGAACGTCCTTTACCTTTCTAATTCATGCTATTCATGTTTGTAGAATCATGCCTCCACGTCAAGTTAATGCCGGGAGGAATGGAAATGGTTATGATCATGAGGGTGCCCATGATGGTGAGCATCAGTCAGCTTCACCCATTCATGAGAAGCATGCACCAGATCCAGCTGCCCACGCGGAGTTTAGGGCAGCGATTCAAATGTTGGCACAGGCCATGACAGCTCAGGTCCAGAATCAGACTGTGGCACATTATTCGCAAAATTGGAATGTGGTAGCTGCTAGGGTGAGGGACTTTTTGAGGATGAGCCCTCTGGAGTTGACGGGGTCGAAGGTAGACGAGGACCCACATAACTTTATTGAGGAGATTTTGAAGATCACCCAGGTTATGAGGGTGAAAAATGGAGAATGCGTTGATCTGAACTCCTATCATCTAAAGGAGGTAGCACATATATGGTACAAGCAATGGAGAGATGCAGGCCCAATAGGCTGGGATGAGTTTCACACCGCATTCATGGATCGGTTTTTTCCTCAGGAGATGAGGGAGCTTAAGGCGGCCGAGTTTTTTAATCTAAAGCAGGGTAACATGACTGTCCAGTAGTATGCCTTGGAGTTCACTCGGTTATCTAAATATGCTCTGGAGTTAGTAGTGGATCAGCAGGCTCGGGTGAGTCATTTTGTGCACGAGGTAGCAGATTATTTGGACAAGGATTGCCAGATTTCCATGCTTCATCGGGACATTGATTTTCCCCATATTTTATTGCATGCGCAGCCGATGGAGTTGTTCTATAGGAGGCAGAGAGAGACCAAGAGGGCCAAGACCGATAGCTATGGGGTTTTTTAGGCTAGGTCAGGAGGTGGATCACGTCAGCAGTCCCAGCACAGGTCCATTGATCCAGCTCCATCATCATCTAGCATGCCATCCAGGTTCAGGAGTGACCAAAGGAGCAGGGCTACAGGCTTGAGGGATCATGGTAGCATGCAGGTGGAGCGCACCTTCCCATCTTGTGCAAAGTGCAGCAAGAACCATCCTGGGAGGTTCTTAGTCGACGCGGATGCTTGTTTCGGGTGTGGAAAACCCAGACACAGGATCAGAGATTGCCCTACAGCCAATTCTACCACTCCAAAAGCACGACCCCCACAACAGGGTGTTTCCTTTAGTGTAGCAGGCGGTCAGCTCCAAAACTGATTTTATTCCCTAGTGCCCCGACAAGAGCAGGAGGTGTCGCCAGATATTGTCACGGTTATGTTGCAAGTCTTCCATATTGATGCTTATGCATTGTTAGATCTAGGAGCTACTTTGTCTTTTGTGACCCCTTATATTGCTAGTAGTTTTGGAGTTAGTCCTGAAATTCTATCAGAACCGTTCTCCGTATCTACTCCGATCAGTGAATCAGTGATAGCTAAGCGAGTATATAGAGGTTGCCCCATCACAGTGTTGCATAAGGTTACCTTCGCAGACTTAGTGGAGTTGTCATGACTGACTTTGATATCATCTTAGGTATGGATTGGTTGTTTGCATGTTATGCTTCGATTAATTGTAGGACCCGTGTGGTAGAATTTCGATTCCCAGGTGAGTCAGTCTTGGAGTGGAGGGTAACTCAGTTGTACTAGCCGGTCAGTTTATTTCATATATGAAGGCCAGGAAGATGATCTCTAAAGGTTTCATGTATCACCTAGTTAGGGTTAAGGATGTGGATTCTGATACCCGAATATTCAGTCAGTTCCGGTGGTATGTGAATATCCGGAGTTGTTTCCCGATGATTTGCCAGGTGCTCCTTCAGAGAGGGAAATTGATTTCAATATTGATCTATTGCCCGATATGCAGCCTATCTCAATTCCTCTTTACAGTATGGCTCCAGCCGAGCTAAAATAATTAAAAGAATAGCTGAAGGATTTGTTGGATAAGGGTTTCATTAGACCAAGCAAGTCTCCATGGGGTGCACCGGTTCTCTTTGTTCGAAAGAAGGATGGATCCCTTCGAATGTGTATTGATTATCGGTAGCTTAATAAAGTCACCATCAAGAACAGGTACCCCTTTCCCAGGATTGGTGATTTATTTGACCAGCTCCAGGGGGCCAGGTGTTTCTCGAAGATAGATCTCAGGTCCAGATATCACTAGCTTAGAGTTTGG
The DNA here is from genome assembly GCA_018107945.1 of Datura stramonium. NCBI lineage: Eukaryota > Viridiplantae > Streptophyta > Magnoliopsida > Solanales > Solanaceae > Datura > Datura stramonium. The sequence goes on from JACEIK010008224.1 coordinate 63,041, forward strand.
GAGTGTGATATTCCAAAGACAACCTTCAGAACTCGGTATGGCCACTATGAGTTTGTAGTTAAGTCTTTTGGACTAACCAATGTCCTGCAGCTTTTATGGACCAGATGAACAGGGTGTTCAAGAAATATCTGAACATGTTCATAATCGTGTTCATCGATGATATTCTTATATACTCCCGGAGTGAAGAGGAGCATGCCACTCATTTGAGAATAGTGTTGCAAACCCTCAAGGATTGTCAGTTGTGTGCAAAGTTTAGCAAGTGTGAATTTTGGCTAGACTCGGTGGCATTTCTGGGTCATGTGGTATCAAGAGAAGGCAAAAGGTAGATTCCTAGAAGATTGAGGAGGTGAAGAATTGGCCCAGACCGGTGAATCCTTCAGAAATTCGGAGTTTCTTGGGTTTAGCAGGCTACTATCAAAGATTTGTTGAGGGCTTTTCAACAATTGCATCCCCATTGACCAGGTTGACTCAGAAAAAGATAAAGTTCCAATGGTCAGAGGATTGTGAGAAAAGCTTCCAAGAATTGAAGACCGACTCACTTCAGCACTAGTATTGACTTTACCCCAGGGTACCGATGGCTTTGTAGTATATTGTGATGCTTCAAGGGTTAGACTGGGTTGTGCCTTGATGCAGCGTGGGAAGGTGATAGCATATGCCTCTCGACAGTTAAAGGTTCACGAAAAGAATTACCCGGCCTATGATCTTGAGTTGGCCGCGGTGGTGTTTGCACTGAAGATATGGAAGCATTACTTGTATGGGGTTCGCGTGGACGTGTTCACGGATCACAAGAGCTTGCAATATGTGTTCACGTAGAAAGATCTCAATCTTTAGCAAAGGAGGTGGTTGGAGTTACTTAAGGACTAAAATATGAGCTTTCTTTACCACTCGGGCAAGGCTAATGTGGTTGGGGATGCACTTAGTAGGATCTCTATGGAGAGTGTGTCCAACGTGGATGAGGGAAACAAGGAAATGGTGAAAGATGTCCACTGAATTGCAAGGTTGGGAGTTACATTGATTGACTCGACCGAAGGCGGCTTTGTTGTGCAGAATGGGGTCAGAATCGTCCTTGGTGGTTGATGTCAAATCTAAGCAAGAAGAGGATCTGATTTTGAGGAAGCTGAAGAAAGCAGTGTGGAGTCAAAAGGTGGAGGTTTTCTCCCAAGGGGGAGATGGTGTTCTACGATATTAGGGTCGTCTATGTGTTTCGGATGTTGATAATTTGAGGGTTCGAATATTGCATGAGGCACATGGTACCAGATATTCCATCCATCTGGGGTCCACGAAGATGTATCGAGACTTGCGAGAAATCTATTGGTGGGATGGTATGAAGAAGGATATTGCGGAGTTCGTATCCAAATGTCCAAACTGTCAACAAGTGAAGGTCGAACATCAAAGTCCGGGAGGCGTACTTCAGGATATTAGCATTCCCACTTGGAAGTGGGAAGTGATTAATATGGATTTCATTACAGGCCTACCCCGTACTCGCCGGCAATGCGACTCCATTTGGGTGGTGGTAGACAGGTTAATTAAGGCTGCACACTTTCTACCGGTCAAGACCACGGATTCAGTTGATGATTATGCCAAATTATATATTCGGGAGTTGGTTCGACTTCATGGAGTGCCCTTTTCTATTATTTCAGACCGAGGTACTCAATTTACCTCCCAGTTCTGGCGATCTTTTCAAAAGGGACATGGGACTCAAGTCAAGCTCAGCATAGCCTTTCATTCGCAGACGGAAGGCAAAGTCGAACGAACGATCCAAACTCTTGAAGACATGTTAAGGGAATATGTTATGGATTTTTTATGAAGGGCGTACTCGTGCGCTTCATAGACATATTTTTTCCCGTACTTTACTACGTCTTGAGAACAAATTTATGTGTGTTTGCATGTGTTTATGTTATATATTTGTGAAAATGACTGACACACATGATTAGATGTTTTTAGGGCTTAAAATGATGGATTTGGGTGTATTTAAGGCTTTCGGAATATATTAGAAGAAGTGGGAGTGAAGGATGCAAGGATTTGAAGTTCGCACGAGGTTGGCACACAGCCGCGCGAGGCAGCAGCACAATGGTGCAATGCCAGGCGCGGCACAGCCCTCTTCCCGGCGCGATGGCAAGCGCGCAGCCGACCTTGCC
>JACEIK010008225.1:7492-19025 GCA_018107945.1 Datura stramonium
AGAGTTGGCTCACATGCGCACATTGTTGGATATTCTTACAAAGCACATCATGGGAGCAGGAGACAAAAAGGTAAATGAAGTAGGGACACAAGGAATGGAGTCGGGAGATGATCACTCCGATTTTGAGGAGGAGGCAAATTTCCTATATAGTCAAGTGGCGGATTTCTGAGCCAACACCCAAGTGTCTGGACAAGACAATTGGCACCAAGGTTCTAGAAACCAAGGTTGGAACCAATACAGAGACAAATACAACCGAAAAGGGTACAGAGATAGGAGTCGCGGTCGTGAGCGCGATGGAGAATGGAGAAGAAACGATGGTTACCGTAATGATCGGACTGGAGTTTATATGCCTCCCAATGCACGAGAGAGGGAGGCAGGGAAATCAATGTTAGAGAGCATGATGGCCGAAATGCTGAAGAAGGTGAGGTCCACTGATAAGCAATTGAAGAAGATCCGTGGTGACATATCTAGTATGGGTCAGAGAGTGGAATCTCATGCAACTGCCATCAAGCAAATTGAGCAGCAACTTGGGCAATTGTAAGATCACTAAACCCTAGGGAAAAGGGTACTTCCTAGCAACACCATCCAGAACCCAAAGAATGATGGACACTACATGGCGGTGATGACTAGGAGTTGCAAGACCACAGTTGATCCCCCTTTTTCCGGTTGTAGTGAAGCGGAAGAAAGAGAGAATTATTGAGGAAAGTGATAAGAGTGCTGAGATGGAGAGTGTTGAGTTGCTAGAGGCCCGGATAGAGGAGAAAGAACCTGACATTGATGAAGGAGCAACTAAAATGCACATATATCCCGCAACCACCACCACCATTTCCTCAATGAATGAAGAAAAAGGCAGAAAATGGTAAGTTCCAAGAATTCCTTTTGATGCTTAAGCAACTATCTGTGAACATACCATTGGTAGAGACATTGGAACAAATGTCGGGATATGCTAAGTTTATAAAGGACTTGGTGATGAAGAAGAGGTCCATAAGCTATGAGCCGGTGGACAATGTACATCACTGTACTTCCATAGCTACACGGGTCCTGGATCAAAAGAAGGAAGACACAGGTGCTTTCACTATACCGTGCACCATTAGCAATATCGAGTTCGCAAGGGCACTTTGTGATCTGGGAGCAAGCATCAACCTGATTCCCTTGGCGGTATTCAATAAATAAGGATTAGGAGCCCCCACACCGACCACTATGCAGTTACTAATGGCTGACAGAACTATGAAGAAGCCAATGGGGATCGTGTTTGATGTACTGGTCAAGGTGGAAAAATTCATATTCCTAGTAGAATTCATGATTTTGGATTGCGAGGTTGATTATAAGGTCCCCATCATTCTGGGGCGACCATTCCTTGAGACTGGGAGGGCTTAGTAGATATGGAGGCTGGCCAACTGAAGTTTAGACTAAACAAAGAAGAGGTCACTTTCAGCATCTGCCGGACAATGTAGCAACCCAAGGAATACAGTGTAATCTCGGCACTAGAGGATTAATATGAGTAACTGTACAAATTCTGAGTAGTCAAGAGACTTGCGTCGCACCGCGCCGTTAAATCAGGCGCTTCTTGGTAGGAAAGCCAATTTGTGTCTTGGTGAAGTCTGAGTAACCAGGCCACCTGCATCGTGTCGCGACGTTAAATCAAGTGCTTCTTAGGAGGAAACCCAAGTTATTGAACTAATGTATGCCTAGTTTTCAGGGAAAACAAAAATTGGAGGCAGAAAAATTGCTGAAGAAGCAGCTACTGCGGCTCTCAGTATGACTCGTGACAGCATCCTACGAGCCGTAACATGAGGCATTGTGAGGTTCAGAGATGTAATTAAAAAGTAACGACCTACGAGTCATCATACGAACCATACCCACCTGATATGAGTCGTAGGATGTACTCATAGGTCCGCAGTTAAGTTTTCAAAACTATGACTTATGGGTCCAAGGGATGAGACTTATGTCCTTTCTAGAGTCGTGGTATGATTCGTGACCTGTCAAAATTTTAAAAATTACCCGACTCGGCCTAGGTTTTCACATCTTCCCTTTTACTATTTTAAACCAAAATCCTCACACGAACCTTTTTCCCATGAAAACAAAACAAAACTACGAACCCTACCTACGAATCCCTCACACCCGTAACTCAAGAGCAAAGAATCTATGAGCAATTTCACGCTCAAATTAAGTGCGTCTCAACCCACATTTGTGATTACCAGTTTAAGAAAGAAGCAACAAGTAAGTAATGCATTGAATATCGAAAATTTTAACTTGCTTGAAGTTATCACTGTCAAAAACCCTATGAGTAGTGGTCTTTGTTCAAGAAATCTCAAAAATACAATGATCAGGGATGTTACCGAATCATGAACGACTGGGAAAGCAATATATTTTTTTGTCGGGTTAAAATTGTGAATTGACACCTTTCAAAGTTGAGTTACAGATAATGATTAAAAAGGGGAGTACCCAAAATTGTGAAAAAAAAGAATCCCTGCAAACTAAAAAAAAATTGAATAAGCCAAGAAAGTGGTATTAAACATAGTATTGTTCGTAGTTTGTCACTCGTAGTCGTACTGAGCATTCATACCCAAGAACTAAACAAGGCTAACCAAGATGAGGCAGAAGAGTCCTTCGTGCGACTCGTGGAATCGGCCTACGAGTTGTACCTCGAGTCGTGGAAAAATACAGAGGAAATGGAATTGTTGGGGCTTCATCAGACGACTCAAGGCATAGGTTGTACCTTCGTGGTATGAGTCCTACCTATGAGCCGTAACATGCATACAGAGTTTTTGGGCCTTTATACAATTCGTAACTTAAGGATATGACCCATACTGTTGACCCGTGTTAAGAATCTGAAACTTTTCTATTCTTGTTCTTTTTTCTCAAATATGGAATTCTAACTTTTTTCTCTACAGGAACAATGACAATGAAGCGAAAAATATCCAAAGCAACAACCCGGAGAGCATTAATTGATGAAACATCCGAGTCCGAGGCTGTGCAAGTAGGCAACTCCCGTAATGGTTCGGTTGAGGATTACTAGGTAGATACTTTAGACACTGACAGAACCAGAACCACTAGATAAAAAGCAAGATCACAAGCCGAAGCAGCCACTTCCACATCTTCCTAAGCTCCCTAGTCTGAGGAGGGAGCTAGAGGAGGTAATCAGGAGTCAGGAAATGACTCAAATACATAAGAAGGGTCTAAGGAGACCCAATCAGGTGAGGAAAGTGGCAACGATTAATCGAAGGAGGAAGCTCCAAATGTTCCACAACTACAGAACCCATCCAGAGAGAACCACACAGTTCGGTGGAGAGTGCCGAGAGCAATAGAAATCTATGAGCAAGGAATTTCTCTCATTGCCAAGCACAAGCAATGGCGGAGTATCCAGGAAGAACCACAGATCCTCACAAACTCACTGAATGAAGTTGAGGAGATGAAATGGATATTCAGCTTCTATGGTTTCAACTGGATGGCTAAGACTCTAGCTCAGTATACAACATAATTGGTCTGGGAGTTCTACGCCAACTATTTGGCCACCATGTAGCAAAAGGCAAAGGCAGGGCAGAAAATAAAAGACCAGCCCCAACTGGAGAGTGTGATGGTCCGAGGACGAGAGGCAGACATATCAGAGAAGATCATATCTCGAGTTCTCTATGGACCACAGTTCGTGCCTACACTGATGATGCCTCAATATGACTACAGGATGGATTGGTTCGTGCAATGGTTGGCAGGTGTGATTGCTGAAAATAAGGATGAAGCTGAATGGGTTACTGGTGGAAATCAGGTGACAAATAACTCACTCAACTTCATAGCAAAAACCTGCTGGACACTGGTACGCACCCGGTTAGCACCCACATTCAACGACAACACATTAAATGCTGATAGAATAGCTTTGGTGGTATGCCTCATGTCCCGTTATCCTATAAACATCCCAAGGATCATCGTAGAGGAGATATGAGAAAGGCGGTGGGAGTGAGCCCTACCATCCCATTCTCGAATCTTTTATTCAGGCTATGCACAGAGGCACGAATGCCAATACGATAGGGTGAGGAGTGGCTAATAGGAGGCCAGAGAATTTTAGACATCGGCCTTATCCAGGATGAGATGAACCTGGTAAGCCGAGCCAGAATACCCACCGCAATTCCATTAGTCCAGCCAGTAGGAGACGCACAGGTGAATGTTGCTACCTTACAAGTGCAGAGCGAGACACCGGCTATAAATGTCGGTCATTCAGAGTCAGCTCCTAGAACTTCAGTTTCACCACAGCCTAGCCTGCAGACTCAATCTTGCCACTATAAGAGGCTAAAACCTCCATATCTAGGGTTGTGGGAACCATGGTGGATTAACAAGCCAGGGTTATATAAAAGTGATTCAAAATCAATGCAAAACACTTGTATTGTATTCTCTTCATGCTTAAACATTTTTTAACAGTGTACAATGTTAGGAAATGCTCGAATTCTTTATTTTCTTGAGACTAGAGAGGTAGAGATTTGGAAAAGAGAATTACAACAAAGCCCTGATCTTGATGATCATTGTATTAACTTGAGCTATGGTCATAGGATAGTTAAATTTGGGACATATTGATAACGGCCAATTTGCAATCGCTCATGAGACCTGACCCCGTGATCGAGTATAGTCATTCAATAGGGACGAATCGGTTATTTGAATGAACCTAAGTTATCAGTTTTACCAGTAAGCATTGGTGATGATCACGTATGTATACCCAAAGAAGTTATGAACCCATGGGGAACACAAAACCTTATTTATCCTTTATTCCTGCTTTTAACTAAAGTATTAATTGTGTTTTTAATTATTGTTTTCTTTATAATCCCCCTATTTGGAGCAACTACCTAACAAGTTCACTTACCGGCTTTAGTGTAGCTCTTCCATATTCCCTATGGGATCAACCCTAACCTCTAGTTGTGTTCTTTATTGACAATGTCCTTTTCATACTTTTGAAGGAGGTGTGGTTTAAGCTTTATCACTGGGTCACCCAAGAACTTCTTTAAGAGTGATACACGGAATACTGGATGAATTGAAGCCAGTTTTGAGGGCAACTCCAACTCATAGACCACCTTGCCAACACGTCTCACAATCCGGTACGGACCATCATAAGATGAACTTTCTCCATGGCCTTATGGATTGAATCTAGTCCCAGCAGTGCAGCTTCACCAACTTCGAACCAACCAATAGGTGATCTACATCTTCGCCTATAGAGAGCCTCAAATGGAGCCATCTAAATGCTGGAATGATAATTGTTATATGCAAACCCAATAAAAGGAAAATGATCATCCCAACTACCCTTGAAATCAATCACACATGCTCTCAACACATCCTTAGGATTCTGAATGGTCCGCTCCGCCTGACCATCTGTTTGCGGGTGAAATATTGTGCTAAGCTTGACCTTAGTACAAAGTCCCTTAAGAAACAATCTCCAGAACTGGGAGGTAAACTGAGTACCTCTATCAGATATAATGGACAAGGGCACTCCATGCAATGAACTAACTCCCGAATGTATAACCTAGCATAATCCTTCGCTGAATTTGTAGTTTTGACCGGTAGGGAATGAGCTGCCTTAGTCAACCTGTCTACAGCCACCCAAATTGAGTCATACTATCAACGCGTACGAGGCAAGCCTGTAATGAAGTCCACATTGATTTTCTCCAACATCCAAGAAGGAATGCCAATGTCCTGAAGCACACCTCCCGGACTCTAATGCTCAACCTTCAACTATTGACAATTCAGACACTTAGACACAAACTCTACTATGTCCTTCTTCACGTCGTTCCACAAATAGACTTCCCCTAGGACACGGTACATCTAGGTGGCACCTGGATGGATAGAATATCTGGAACCATGAGCTTCGTGCAACATCTGCTCCCTCAAGTCACTAGCATCCAGGACAAATTAATGACCTTGACATCGAAGCACACCATATCCCCCTTAGGAGAAGACCTTCACCTTCTGATTCTGAACATCTTCTCTTCAACTTTACAAAAAATAGGATCCTCGTCTTTCTTAGCCTTAACATCGATCACTAAAGATGATTCTGATCCATTCTAAACAATGATACCACCATCCATCGAGACAACAATATGAACTCCTAATTGCGCAAGTCAATGCACATCTTTCACCAACTCTTTCCTTTCTTCATCTATATGAGATACACTCTCCATAGAAAGCCTGCTAAGAGAGTATGCCACCACATTGGCCTTGTCCGAATGATAAAGGACACTCATATCATAATTCTTAAGAAGCTCCAACCACCTCTTTTGATGTGGGTTTAGATCCTTCTGGGTGAACACTTATTGTATACTTTTGTGGTCCATAAACACATCTACACGGACCCTATACAGATAGTGTCTTCAAGGAAAATACTACCACTACCAACTCGAGGTAATGAGTTGGGTAGTTCTTTTCATGGACCTTCAGCTACCTGGAAGCATAGGTTATAACCTTACCGTGTTGAATTACTACACAAAAAAGGCTGATCCTCAAAGCATCACAATATAACACAAACCCATCAATATCCTCAAGTTGGGTTAACACTTGTGCTAGCGTGAGTCGATTCTTCAACTCTTGGAAGCTCTTCGCATAAGCCTCCGACTATTGAAACTTCACTTTCTTCTGGGTCAATTTAGTCAAAAGTATCGTAATGGATGAAAACCTTTCTATGAACCTCTGATAATAACCAGCTAAACCCAAGAAAACTCCTAATATCCGATTGACTAACTGGTCTAGGCCAATTCTTCATTGCTTCTATCTTTTGAGAGTCCACCTGCACACCGTCACTTGATACAACATGACACAAAAATGCCACTGAGTCTGGACAAAACTCGTACCTGCTGAAATTAGCATACAACTGCCAATCCTTAAAGGTTTGTAACACCACCCTCAAATGAGCGACATGCTCCTCCTTTTACTGAGAGTACATAAGGATGTCATCTATGCACACGATCACAAACATATCCAAGTATGTGTTATACCCCGGGAAACCAAGGATTAGAACCAGGAGTCAAATAGAAAAAAATCTGGAAAATGTTTCAGTAGTGCAAAATGAGTCATTAGATGACTCGCGAGAAGACCCCATGAGTCATCAGATAGCTCGTGGGAAGGCTGGACTAGGCTAACGAGCTGAGGTCCCCACGGACGTGGGAACGACTCGTGGTCAGCTACCATGAGTCGTCAGGTCCACCATGGGGTAAGGTTGAGAATTTAATTATGGGTGAGGCAGTGTACTTGACGGAAGATGGTAATGAGTCGTTGCCTCGGGGGATGAGTCGTCATGTCCTCTATTAAGACCCCAGGTGAAAAATTCCAGTGGACTTGACAAAATGACCCAACGGCTTGTTGTCCCTGGTAACGAGTAGTCAGGTCGCCCGTTAGGGTCACCTGGCAGTTATTTCCTGCGAATTAGTAAGGTCCTTCTATTAATTTTCTAAACTCCTAAGACCTAAAATATGTTGTTTTGAGGTCGGGAGAGGGACTTGTAATGGGAGATCATTCAAGATAAACCTCAGTTGGTACATGTAAGAGTAGAGAGGAAAGAGGAAAGGGATTCAAGTGTTCTTCAAGTTCTTCAAGATTCAATCTAGGGCTTTCAAGGGAGCTAAGAATCAAGTAATTCCAGGTATGTGGGGTTTTGAATGGGTGGTTTAGTCCCTACCCATGCCCAATTTCTCCATCATTCCATGTTTAAAGTTACCAAGACTTGATTGGTCATAACCCAAATGCATGTTTCCTCAAAAATTCGGTCTGAGCTTGTTGTAGCATGTCTAAACTTATGGGTTTCGGATTTTTGGGTTGTTTTCACTTATTTTATCCAATAACTGATGATTTAATCCCTAAAAGCACATGTGCCCAAATCATGGGGTTTTTAGTGAAATACATGATTATGGTGATTTCTCAAGCATGACATGAATTTTTTAATTTTAAGCATGTTTTCAATTAGTCATGCTATTACAATCATGCTTCCTACAAATTTAGGCATTTCATGTATGATTGAAACTATGGGAAATGCCCACATGATTTATGAATATTTTGCCTGATTCGCGGGCCCAATTCCATGGCTAGTATTACGAATTCTCAAGCATGTTATGATTATCACGATTTAACTAGCTATGCATGTCATGTATGATTTTCTATGAGCACGCTGCATGTTTTGGGAGTAGTACTTAACACTGAGTAGGTTCGGGGCCTAGGTTATGCCCCAAATTTTAGAACTATGAGCCACCGTAGGTTATGTTTGGGACCTCCTCGGTGACTTTCTCCTATGCCCTACGGGGACTTCATGAGTGATATCACGCCTTTCATGGTTTATACCCTTGGAAAGGTATGAATGGCCTCCCGACTAGGCTTATAGGTAGGGCTCCATGTTGCTCATATGAGGTATGTCGGTTATAGGAATCTCCCCCCATTTCCTCATGTTTTAATGCATGTATGATTATGTTATTTTGGCTCAAGTCGTGCATTATGAATTTTTTACCCTCATGTTATGACTAAGACAGGTTTATGAATATTTTGGAAATGTTGAGCCTTACTATATATTTATGAATTCAGTCCTTGTAATCATGATGCCACCACTCCTATAAATTTTATGTTTTTGAGTATTGTTTTGCATACCTCACATACTCAGTACATTCCAAGTACTGACCCGCATATTTTCTATGATGTATCATTTTATGATATAAGCTCTGGTTCATAGGTTCAGCATCGCTCCTAGCTTGCTCTCAGATCTGCTCTCAGTTCTCAACGGTGAGTCCTCATGGTTCGAGGGCTTCATGTTGGATCTTGTTTGTCTTTTAGTTTTCAGTGTGTTGGGGTTAGTTGGGGTCTTGTCCCTTGAACCCGTCTATTATGATTAGAGGCTTTCAGACCTACTTGTAGTAATCAGCTGTTTACGCTTAAATAATATTTTGTTTTCTCTTATGTTTCATGTCATGGTTTCGTTTAGTTCATGATTATTAAGCTATGTTTTCTGCCTTATGTGAATGGTTTAGTTATATACTCATTCTATGGGTTGAATTGGGGTCCCTCGGGGCTCCTCGTGTTGTTTGTACGATTCGAGTGTACTCTTGGATCGTGAAAAACTTGGTATTAGAGCAATAGGTTCAAATGTGTCCTAGGGAGTCTGAAAGCCTCGTTAGGTAGTGTCTTTTTCATGGGTGTGAAGTGTGCCACACTTATGACAAAGAGGCTACTAAACGTTTTAGGAATCATCCCCTTCTTTCATGATCCATGTCGTCTGATGAAAAGTCTCTCTCTCCTTCTAATTCATGCTATTCATGATTGCAGAAAATTATGGCTCCTAGAAGGACAAACAAAAGGAGGAATAAATATGATAAAATCCACGAGGGTGGCCATGATAATGGGCGTCAGCAAGCCCTACCTATTCAGGAGCCCCAGGCACCAGAGCCAGCTGCCCACGCCAAGTTTCAGGTGGCTATTCAGATGTTGGCACAGGCCTTGACAACTCAGGTCAACAAATAGGCCGTTGCACATGTCCCACAAAATGGTAACGCAGCGGCGACCCGGATCAGAGACTTCTTGAGGATGAACCCTCCTGAGTTCACGGTATCAAAGGTGGATGAGGTTCCACACGAGTTCATTGAAGGAATCTTGAAGGTCACTCGGGTCATGGAGTGAAAAATGAGGAGTGTGTTGATTTGGCCTCTTATCAGCTAAAGGAGGTCGCTTATATTTGGTACAAGCAATGGAAGGACAGCAGGGAAGTGGGAGCGGGTCCTATCAGCTGCGATGAGTTCCACATGGCCTTTCTCGACAGGTTCTTCCCTCGGGAGATGAGAGAATTGAAAGAAACTGAATTTGTTAACCTCAAACACGGAAAGATGATAGTGTTAGAATATTCACTTGAGTTCACCTGCCTGTCAAAGTATGCCCCGAAATTAGTGATGGATTCGTGCAGGGAGTAGCCGAGTATCTGGACAAGGACTGCAGAACAACATGCTTCATCAGGATATGGACTACCTGCGGATAGTCCTCTATGCCCAGTAGATGGAGGCAGCGCATATGAGGCAAAGAGAGGCCAAGAGGGCCAAAACTGATAGCTACAGGTTTTCCCAGCCGATGCCAGAAGGTAGGCCTCACCAGCAGTCCCAACATAGGTTTATTACACCAACACCATCTTCAGCCAGTACCCCATCCAGGCCTTGAGATGATCAGAGGAGCAAGGCCTCTGGTTTGAGGGGTCAAAGTAGCATGCGCACAGTGTGCACATTCCCATCTTGTGCTAGTTGTGGCAACAACTAACCAGGGAAGTGTTTGGTGGGCTCAGATGCTTGTTTCGGGTGTGGAAAACCCGGACATAGGCTTAAGAATTGCCCCGAAGCCAGGTCAGGGGTGTGGTGGAGCTCGCACTCCAGTAGCTCCAGTGGCACGTCCTACTTAGCAGGGTACTTCGACTGGTCTAGCTGGCTATCAGCGCCATAACCGATTTTATGCACTTGGCTCGCGAATGGAGTAGGAGACTTCTCTCGATGTGGTTACGGGTATGTTGTGAGTCTTTCATATTGATGTTTATCCTTTTTTAGATACGGGAGCTACACTGTCATTTGTGACACCTTACATTGCTAATAACTTTGGGGTCAGTCCAGAAACTTTGTCAAAACCATTTTCTGTGTCTACTCCGGTTGGGGATTTAGTCGTAGCGAGACGGGTATATAGAGGTTACCCCATTAGAATAATGTATAAGGTTACCTCCGCACACATAGTAAAATTGGCTATGACTGATTTTGACATTATTTTGGGCATGGATTGGTTGTTTGCATGTTATGCTTCTATTATCTGTAGAACCCAAGTTGTGGAGTTCCAGTTTCCAAGTGAACCAGTTTTAGAATGGATGGGTAGTTCGGCGTTACCTATGGGCCACTTTATCTCCTATCTCAAGGCCCGGAAAATGTTTGCTAAGGGTTGTATTTACCATTTGTTTAGGGTTAAGGATGCCATGTATTATACCCCGATCATTTAGTCAGTCCCCATGGTATGTAAGTATCCCGAAGTATTCCCAGATGACCTACCAGGTGCTCCTCCCGAGAGGGAGATTGATTTTGAGATTGATCTTTTACCCGATACACAACCCATATAGATTCCTCCTTACTGAATGGCCCCAACTGAGCTAAAAGAGTTAAATGAGCAATTGAAGGATTTTCTAGATAAGGGTTTCATTAGACCGAGTAAGACTCCATGGGGTGCCCCAGTGTTGTTCGTCCAGAAGAAAGATGGTTCTCTTAAGATGTGTATTGACTATAGGCAATTGAACAAGGTCACCATCAAGAATACATACCCTTTACCTAGGATTGATGACCTATTCGATCAGCTTCGGGGTGCCAAATATTTCTCCAAGATAGACCTTAGGACTAGGTATCACCAGCTCAGGGTTCAAGTGTCACGCCCCGCCCTGGGGGGTATGACTGGCACCAGGTGCCCTAGTAGGATCCGGACTGCTAACTGGTGGGCCTAGGCACATCTGGTGCCTGGCTAGCTCTATCTCAGGTTTCTGGAAACAAAGGGCTATATAACGGCTGTAAACACAGCC
>JACEIK010008225.1:21227-33593 GCA_018107945.1 Datura stramonium
ACGCTGCCATCGCGGAGGGGCTCTGCCCCAGCTCCTTCCGCGATGGTTCGACAGGTTTCTCATCCGATCTTTTCCCGGGCCTTTTTCTAGCACGTATGGCCTTTCAAATATGCCTAACCAACGCGCGAATAGGCCATCTAGGTGCCAGGAATCTTACGGGGTGTAACATCAAGAGAGCGACATCCTGAAGACTGCTTTCAGCACCCAATATGGCCATTATGAATTTGATGTTATGTCTTTTGGACTAACCAATGCCCATACAGCTTTTATGGATCCAATGAATAAGGTATTCGAGGCATATATAGACATGTTCGTGATCCTGTTCATTTACGACATATTAATATACTCCAGGAGCTAGGAGGAGCATGCCGCACATCTGAGGGTTGCACTCCAAACCCTCAAGGATAACCAACTATATTCCAAGTTTAGCAAATGTGAGTTCTGGCTGAATTCAGTTGCATTCTTGGGACATGTAGTGTGGAGCGAAGGTATAAGGATGGACTAATAGAAAATAGAGGCGGTAAAGAACTAGCCCAGACTTGTAAACCCTTCGGAGATCAGGAGCGTTTTGGGCTTAGCGGGTTATTATCGTATGTTTATAGAAGGTTTCTCATCCATTCCAGCCCCATTTACTAGATTGAATCAGAAAAAAGGTGAAATTCCAATGGTCGTAGGCTTGCGAGAAGAGCTTCTAGGAATTGAAGGCCTGACTCACTTCAGCACCGGTGTTGACTTTACCGGAGGGCACCGATGGCTTCGTTGTATACTTTGATGCTTCGAGATTCGTACTGGGATATGTATTGATACATCATGGGAAATTCATAATATATGCTTCCAGACAGCTAAAAATTCATGAGAAGAATTACCCGACCCATGATCTTGAGTTGGTTGCGGTGGTATTTCCTTTGAAGATATGGAGACACTACTTTTATGGGGTCATGTAGATGTATTCACGAACCACAAGAGCTTACAATATGTGTTCACATAGAAGGAACTAAATCTTCGACAATGGAGGTGGTTGGAGCTGCTTAAAGACTACGACATGAGTGTCCTTTACCATCCAGGTAAGGCCATCTTGGTAGCGGATGCCCTTAGTAGACTCTCTATGGAGAGTGCGTCACATGTGAGCAAAGACAAGAAGGAGCTGGTGAAGGAGGTACATCGACTTGCACTATTGGGAGTTAGATTAGTTGGCTCAACCGATAGTGGTGTAGTTTTTCAGAATAGATCAGAGTCGTCCTTTATAATGGAGGTAAAGGCTAAACAAGACGAAGACCCAACATTGGTAAAGTTGAAAGAAGTTGTTCAAAATCAAAAGGTAGAGGTCTTCTCCAAAATGAGAGATGGTGTTCTTTGATATCAGAGTCGCTTATGTGTTCCGAACATGGTTGATCTGAGGAGCCGGATGTTGCATGAGGCTCATGGGTCCAGGTATTCTATCCATCCAGGTGCCACAAAGATGTATCATGCCTTGCGGGAAATCTACTGGTGGAATGGCATGTGGAGGGATATTTTAGAATTTGTAGCCAAGTGTCCGAATTGCCAACAAGTGAAGGTTGTGCATGAGAGACGGGAGGTATACTTCAGGACATCAGCATCCCTACTTTGAAGTGGGAAGAAATTAACATGGACTTCATAAAAGGTTTACCCCACACTCTTATACAGTATGACTCCATTTGTGTTGTGGTGGACAGGTTAACCAAGGCTGCTCATTTTCTACTAGTCAAAACAACCGATTCAGCATATGATTATGCCAAATTATATATCCGAGAGTTGGTTAGATTGCATGGAGTGCCTTTGTCCATCATATCGGATAGAGGTACTCAGTTCACCTCTCAGTTCTGGAGATCTTTTCAAAAGGGACTTGGTACCCAGGTTAAGCTTAGCACGACATTTCATCCACAAATAGATGGCTAGGCGGAGTGGACTAATCCAAACTCTTAAGGACATGTTGAGAGCTTGTGTTATTGATTTCAAGGGTAGTTGGGATGATCGTTTACCTCTTATTGAGTTTGCCTACAACAACAACTATCACTCTAGCATCCGAATGGCATAAGAAGGTCAATATCAAAATTGGTCTCCCGTTCGGGAGGGATTCCCGAAAAATCATCTGGAAAAACCTCTTGGTACTTACAAACTACTGGAACTGACTGGATAGTCGGGGTGTCAGAATCAACATCCTTAACCCTAACTAGATGGTACACACAACCCTTAGAAATCATCTTTCTGGCTGTAAGGTAGGAAATGAAATGACCTACAGGCACAACTGAACTACCCGTCCATTCTAAGACTGGCTCGAGGCTCTTTACTGGAGAAGATGTAGATCGCCCATTGGTTTGTTTGAGGTCGGTGAGGCTTCATTGGTTTGTCCAGATTCAGTCCATGAGGCTATGGAGAAAGGTCAGTTGATAAGAGAAAGACTGAAAACGTCTCAAAGTCGCCAAAAGTCTTATGCTGATGTGAGGAGAAGAGATCTTGAGTTCGATATCGATGACTGGGTATTTCTGAAGGTATCTCCCATGAAAGGTGTAATGAGACTCGGATAGAAAGGGAAACTTAGCCCCCGCTATATTGGCCCATATCGGATTGTGAGACGAGTGGGTAAAGTAGCCTATGAGTTAGAGTTACCTTTAGAGTTAGCTTCAGTTCATCCCATATTTCACGTATCACTCTTGAAAAAGTTCTTGGGAGATTCATCCTTAGTGGTTCTGGTGGAAAGTGTTGGCGTGAAGAATGGCCTCAGTTACGAGGAAATTCCCATTGCAATCTTTGATCTTCAGGTTCGGAGGTTGAGGAACAAGGAAGTAGCTTCAACAAAGGTGTTATGGAGAAATCAGCATGTAAAGGGAGCAACGTGGGAAGCCGAAGTGGATATGATAGTTAAATATATCACGAATAGCATGAATTAGAAGGATAGAAAGACTTTACATCGCATGACATAGATCATGAAAGAAGGAAACATTTCCTAAACGTCTCGTAGCCTCTTCATCATAGGTGTGGCGCTCTTCAAACTCATAAAAAAGACTCTACTCAACACGACTTTCAGACACCCTAGTACACTTTAAACCTATGGCTACCAAGTTTTTCACAACCCGAACAGAGGCTCGTGTCGTAACACGGGACAAGGAGCCCCGATAGACCCCAAGTCGGCCCATGGCATAAGCATACACTAACTCAATCAAGAAACTGAGTAATCAACAATATACTTATAGGGGAAGTCTAACTTGAACATAACATTAGAATACGAAATCTGAAGTTGAATACATACATATGTCTTAAAAGCCTCTAAACATGAAAAGTTGATGGGAAAAGAACCCAACTAACTCAACAAACTAAAACGGAAATTCACGTAAGGAATCTGAGTAATATAGTCCTCAAGTGATGAGGACTCACCAACAATGCAAATGCTAACACTGATAAGCTGTCTACGAGCGGGGCTGAACCTGGGAGTCGGGTCCTGTATCACGAAACGATACAACATAGAGTATGTGGTCAGTACATGAAATGTACTAAGTATGTAGGGTAGGTAAAATCGCTTAAGTAAATAAAATCATTCAAAACCAATGCATAATGTAAACATAAACATTAATAATCTGGGAGTAGGGCTTTCATACATTCTTTCTGAAATCATGATCTCTTCATAACATAACATGACATAACTTCATGACATCAAACT
Organism: Datura stramonium; assembly: GCA_018107945.1. Lineage (NCBI taxonomy): Eukaryota > Viridiplantae > Streptophyta > Magnoliopsida > Solanales > Solanaceae > Datura > Datura stramonium. The sequence goes on from JACEIK010008225.1 coordinate 24,904, forward strand.
GAATTGATTGACTCAAAGCTAAATTCTGACATTTATAAGTAAAGATGAACATTGAGTCAAACTTGCTTTATGACATGCACATATATATATATATCATGAGTAATGAAATATGCATATCTAAAATAATGAGGAACAATAGGACACTCATCTTTTCACTGACATACCACGAAAAATCTTACATGGTCCCAACTATCACACTCAAGTGGGTAGAGCCGTCCAAAGTCTTGCCAGGGCGGGGTGATACCATGATATCGATATCAAGCTGAAGGCCCACTCGGACAGGGGATATCTCAAAAGGGAGGCCCCAAAATAATATGTATAATAGTGTAATCCTACATTGGCACATAGTTTTGAGGCATAGTGTGATCGACCCTTATCCTACTCGATGCTAGACATTACTCCCAAAACATGCATATGCTCTACATCATTTTATAACGAAGCTCAACATCATCTATTAAGGAATCTCAATAATCAAATACATCTCATCATTTTATAACGAAGCTCAATTCCATTTTTCCCTTAAAATTTTTAGCCTGCACACTTGCTCTGTGTCACGGTGCTGAAAGCGCCAGAACTAGTGCACATCGCGCGCTTGAATGCATCAACCAGTGTGCGCATCGCGCCTGCTTCCGTGGCACCTCTCCTGTGCATTGCGCCAGGCCGTGGTGCGCTTGTGCCTATGCCTCACACTAGGCCTTATGCTTCTTGTCCTGCGCGCTTCCATCTATGCTCATCCAACAATTTTGCACCCCATTTTTACTATTTAAGCTCATTTTTTGTTGAAAAACACGACTTATCACCTGCACACTGAAATAAACACATAAAAAATGAAAAATTCATCTTGAGTTGCCTCTCAAGTAGCTGTTATACCCCAAATGCCCTAAGATTAGACCAGGAGATAAAACAGAGAAAATAAGATTTTCGGCACTAGGTCGTAGAATGAGTTGTCCGGTGACCCGTTAGAATCACCACGAGTCGTTAAGTGACTCGTGGTTGGAAGGTTTGACTTGTTGGAAATTTTCAAGTTGGGGTGACCATGAGTCATGGTTAGCCCCACGAGCGGTTAGGTCACCCGTGGTCAGGGATGGCTGAAGGAAGAGGAAGTAAGAGACAATACACTTAATGGGTCCTCACCACGACTTGTTGGGAAGTATCACGAGTCGTGGTTTCGCCAGCGGTGACCACGAGTCGTGGTAACCAGCAATGACTTGTGATTTTCCCTGTGGTGAGTTTTAGGTAAAACTTTGACAGTGCACTTGAAGACTGTGGTGACGACTCATGGTCAGAGGTAATGACTCGTCCAGTCCCTCGTTAGGACTGACAATATGTTTTCCTCTACGAATTTAGTAAGATCTTATCTAAATTCCTATGATCTTAAGGCCTAAACTACATTATTTTAAGCTATCAACAGTGAGTTTTTAGAGGGGTAAGTTTATTCTAAGCTATTCCTATTCATGCATGCAAGAGTGGAAGTCTAGAGCGGTGATCAAGCTCAATTTCTTTCAAGTTCTTCTCAAATCTTCCTTTGGAAATCATAGAATGTGTAGAATTAGATTCTCCAAGATATGTAGGGTTATGAATGAGTGAAATTATTCACACCCATGCCCAATTCGTCTCTAATTCATGAAATTCTATTGACAATTCTTGGGGGTTTTTATCCCAATTCTTATGAAATCCTTATGATCTATCTATGGGTTAATCTCTCTCATGTATAAATTCATTTTTATTAAATTATGGGCAGATTTTAGGACTATTTCGAATTATAAAATTATGGATTTAAATCTCTACAAACTATGCCCAATTATGCATGTTTTATGAAAGTTAAAGTTATGATTCTATTTTGATTTTGATGTTCATTAATCCATTATGATTTATGGCTTATAATATGATTTCTCTTAAGTAATTACCATGGATTTATGAGATATCAAGCATATACATATTTTACAAGTATACATGGATTTCACAATTTACGAATTTTTGACTTTTGGCCAATTCATGGGCCCTTGTACATGGCTAAACATGTATTTATTTGGCCATGAATTTCATTAATGATGTTACGGTTACTATACGAGCCTAATGTGCATGTTTTTGGGAGTAGTGTCTAGCACCGAGTAGCCAAGCATTCAAAGGACTATGCTAGAGTCTCAGAACTACGTGCCACCATATGTTTATATNATATATACACACACACACACACACACACTCTTCAATATTAATGGATCCCCTCTTCGCGATATCACTGCACGTCCCTTGCCTAGCAAACCTGAGACGACTCTGCCCACTTGAGTGAAATAGTTGGGGCATCATGTAACACTCTACCATGATAGTGTCCATTATGATGAGTCCTCCCACTGTTCCTTATGATTTATTTATGGTTATGATTATATACTTTGGATCGAGTCATGTTTAATAAAGGTTTTCTCCTATGATTATGATTGTGAATGATTTACGAATGTTTTGAATACCTTGAGACTTATGTTTGAATTATGATATTTATGTTACGATCATGTTGTCCTATTATGAACTTTTATGTAATTTTAACTATCTGTTTTATTTACTTTGCGTATGCAGTACATTCCACGTATTGACCGCATATTCAATGCTATATAGTCTCATAATATAGGTCCGAGGTATCTTTCTCAACAACATCCTTAGTCACTACTTTTCCATTCAGACCCATCCAGCTAGCATTGGTGAGTCCTCATTTTCGGAGGACATTCAGTATTCGTGGTTGTTATGGCTTTCTTCAGTTTCAGACTTGTTAGGTTAGTTAGAGGTATTGTCCCATCAACCCGTCGCATGTGTTAGAGGCTTTTAGATTGTATGTAGTAATCAACTGTGTCTATTAGGGCTCCTTTTCCCGTGTCTCAATCCGATCCTATGTTCGGGTCGTGAAAAACTTGGTATTAGAAAAATAGGTTTTGAAGTTTCCTAGGGTGTCTGAAAGGCGTGTTAAGTAGAGTCTTTTTCATGGGTGTGAAGCATGCCACACTTATGAAAAGAGGCTACGAGACGTTTAGGAAATGTTCCCTTCTTTCATGATCTATATCGTGCGGTGAAATTTCTCTCTATCCTTCTAATTTGTTCTAATTGGGTTTGTAGCATCCTGCTTCCCCACAGAGTTAACGGCAGAAGAAATGGAAATGGAAATGGCCACGAGGATGGAAATTGAGACGGGCACCAACAGGCCCTACCATCCCATGAGCACCATGCACCGAAGCTGGTTGACCATGTTGAATTTATGGCAGCCATTCAGATGCTAGCACAGGCCTTGAACGCCCAGGTCAACCAGTAGGCAGTAGCGCATGAACCACAGAATGGGAATGTGGTGGTAGCGAGGGTTAGAGACTTTCTGAGGATGAATCATTTCGAGTTCCGTAGATCGAAGGTGGGCGAGGATCCACATAATCTCATTGAGAAGATTCTGAAGATCACCCAGATTATGCGGGTGACTTGGGAGGACTGTGTTGATTCGGCCTCATATCAGTTAAAGGGGGTAAAACACATTTGGTTCAAATAGTGGAAGGATAGTAGGGCGGTTGGAGCTGGCCCTGTCAGTTGGGATGAGTTTCATTTCGCTTTTCTTGATTGGTTCTTCCTTCGAGAGATGAGGGAGCTGAAAGTGGTCGAGTTTGTGAATCTAAAGCGGGGAAAGATGACGGTTCAGGAGTATGACATGGAGTTCACACATCTGTCCTGGTATATACCCGAGTTGGTGGAGGATCAGAGAGCCCCTGTGAGCAGGTTCATACACGGGATAGTAAACTCCTTGGACAGGGATTGCTGGACCATGATTCTTCTCTAGGATATTGACTTTCCTCGGTTAGTATTGAACACATAGCATATGGAGGCGATACAACTGAGTGAGCGGGAGAGGGAGGCCATTAATGCCAAGACTGATAGCATCGGATTCTCCCAGCCAAGGCTTGGTGGGCACTATTAGCAGTCCCACCAGAGATCTTTATCCCCAACACCATCATCAGTTAGTGTCCCATCCATACCTAGGGTTGACTAGAGGAGCAGGGCCTCATCTTCTATTACAATCCGTAAAATGTTAGCGGTTAGTAGGCGTACGCATGGGTTGTGACGAGTAAAGAGAGCTTGGCGCGCGTGGGAAGAGCCTTGGAAGCAGGATCATATGGGGCCAGGGAGAAAAGTGCCAGCGCGTCGCACCAGCCGTCCTACGCAAGGGGTAGCGCAATGGCCAGCTCCCTTGGTGCTATGGGCAGCACGGGACGCTGGCTCCCCTGCCACAATGGGCAGCACGGGGCGCCACTCCCTTCCATTGCCAATGTATATATGTAAGCCCCTAGTTCAATTCAAATCATTTATACAATTTTCCCCTCGGCCAGAAACAAGAGAAAAGGAAACCTTCACCAAATTTTCATCAAATTATTCTACCAAACGTCGTCCAAATGCCAATTAACTTCGGGTAACAAGTCCTAGGCCTACGGGAATAATTTTTACGGAGTTATTTCTCGAAAATTCATTTGGTGTACCGAACCCTGTCGAGTAAAGGTTGTCAGAATTAATCTACAAAGAACCCTAATCGGCCACAACCAATAGGTCAGCATTTCTCCCTTCTAAACTCTCGAGAAATTATGGGTTTTCGGCTGAGTTATTCGAAGTTGAATTATAATTAATATTATTATCTAATTATCATTATTTGCTGAATTTAGTATTGAAATTAGACCTATTCTCTCAGCATAATGGTTGCAGTTGGGTGAAGCCGCCGTTTACAAGTTGAAACTCGCCAGTTAAATGAAAGTCGGCATTCGAGGTATGTTAAGGTGAATTCCTTCGGCAATTTATTCTTGTCATATTGTAATATGACCTGAATCCTTGTAAGAAATCCAGAAGCATGATTATTGTGGTTAGCTGCTACTATTAGTTTGAGATTAGCATTTTATGTTTAGATTGGGATTGACCCTGCCCTATATAGCCTTCCGTTGTCCAACCTTAGGGTACCTAGCAGTGTCATTGCCTACGTGGCTATATGGATCGCTCCAAAAACTATATGTTGTCCATAGGGACTATACTCAGGCCCAAGGGACATATTACAGTCCATCCATGGCTGGAATATTATTTTTATGTCGTATCGGCATCACTGACCCTCGTTAAGCCAATGTGCCCACGGTGCAGTTAGAGGAGTCCACCAGACTCAAACACAGCTATAGATGTCGAGTGGGCTAAGTTGGCTATAGTTAGTTGCTGACTTTTTTTGACCTTGTTAGGGTTATATGGGTTGAAGTGTGCTCGCTAGGGCTTATGGGGGCCTTGGGGGGGTTATTCTATGCAGATTGCATCTTCCAGGATTATGGGGCTAGGTAAGGTTCTTTTTTGCATTACTTTTTGTTTGTTATACAACAAGTGGTAAGGCTATTCAGGTTGTATCTCTATCCCTCCTATTGATTTGTTTTTAGTTTCATTATTAGTACCATTCAGTTGGTTTCATTTACTGTCTTACATATTCGTTATTTATCGTACTGATACCCATCTTTGGAGCACTGCATTACTTCCCTAAAGGTACGGATAGACGCGGTTCAGGATCTCCTAAGTCATCAGCCGAGTTAGAAGTCTAATCAGCTCTTTTGTTTCGGGGTTGATTGTTAAAAGGTTTGTTCTTTTGTTGTACATTTTATGGGTAAGTCAGGGCCCTGTCCCAACCATTATTCAACTCTTAGAGGATTGTAGGCTATATATTCCCAGTTGTTGGTTTTGGTTGTTGGTCGCGTTGGGCCTATGTATGTTTATTTTGCATGATGGCTATGTGGGGTCAAGTTTAGCTTTTAATTAGCATCCTTATCAGCTATAGCATAGTAATGACTACCTATATTCTTTCTATTATAACTAGACGGCATGGTGGTCTCATTGCCCGCATAGGATCCCCTTTTACTTCTTGTTGTTGCTTAGCTATTTTCTTTTACAGGTGGATATTTGGCCTTGTTGGCCCGAGGCTGTGTTTACAGCTGAGATATAGCTCGTCTTTCCTTGAAATGAGTTGCAGGAATGCACCAAAAGTGAATAAGCCCATCTAGGTCAGTTCAGATCCTAGTGTGGCACTAGGTGCATATCATGCCTCCCAAGGTTGGGCGTGACAGGTTTGAGGGACCAGAGTAGAATGCAGACAGAGCGTACCTTTTTGGCCTGCGAGAAGTGTGGCAAGAGTCATACAGGAGAGTGATTGTTCGGATCATATATCTGTTATGTGTGTAGTAGACCCGACCACATACGCCGAGAGTGTCCCTTGGCTAGATAGGGTGATGGTAGAGGTCGTGCTCAAACTAGCAAATAAGAAGTAGTTCCAGCATGCCCAACCTAGAAGAGTGCATCCACCAGTGGAGGTGGCAGCCAGTGCTAGCAGAGGTTTTATGCCCTAGCCTCCAGCCAGGAATAGGAGACTTCACTAGATATGCTTACCGGTATGTTATGAGTATCTCATCTTGATGTTTATGCATTGTTGGATCTAGGGGATACCTTGTATTTTATGACGCCTTATGTGGCTAGTAGTTTTGGAGTCAATCTTGAAATCTTGTCAGAAACCTTCTCAGTCTATACTCCAGTCAGTGATTCAGTTATAGCATGACGGGTGTATAGGAATTTCCCTGTCATAGTCCTTCAGAAAGTCACATCAATAGATCTAGTAGATTTATCCATGACAGACTTTGATGTTATCCTTGGCATGGATTTGTTGTTTGCATGCTATGCCTCAGTTAATTGTAGAACCCGTGCGGTAGAATTCTGATTTTCAGGTGAGCCAGCCTTAGAATGGAAGAGTAGTTTAGTTGTACCTATAGATCATTCCATTTCCTACATTAAGGCCAGAAAGATGATCTCCAAGGGTTGCATGTACCATTTAGTTAGGGTTAAGGATTCCACGTTCGAGACCCCGACTATCCAGTCCGTTCCAGTAGTATGTGAGTATCCAAAAGTATTCCCAGATTATTTATCGGGAATCCCTCTCGAAGGGGAGATCGATTATTGCATTGACTTTCCTCCCGATACGCAGCCTATATCTATTCTTCCTTACATAATAGCTCCAACCGAGCTAATGGAGTTGAAGGAGCAGTTGAAAGACCTCTCCTGTGTCTCGATTCGAGCCCAAGCTCGGGTCGAGATACCTTTACTGTTGAAATCTCCTTGGACCTCAGCTTCCGCACCTCTTTGGCTAATATCGCTACATGCTCCTCCTCAAATGACAGATTCTCATATAGAAACACTGAGTTCCACTTGATGATATACATTCCATCCCCATAGTACTTTTTCAGCATAGACACATGAAATGTCAGATGCACCCCACACAATCCTGGCGGTAATGCCATCCCATAAGCTACTTCCCCCACACATCGGTGTATTTCAAATGGCCCAATATACCTAGGGTTGAGCTTGCACCACTTTCTGAACCTCATCACCTCCTTCATGAGGGACACCTTGAGCAGCACTTGCTCCCTTTCCATGAACTCTATGTCCCTTACTTTCTTGTCTGTGTATAGCTTCTGCCTACTCTAAGCAGCTACCAGACAATCCTGAATTATTTGAACCTTCTCCAGGGACTCCTATAAAAAGCCAGTCCCCTAAGGCCTCACCTTAAACGCATCAAACCACCTAATTGGAGACCTACACTTTCTCCCGTATAAAGCTTGAAATGGCGCCATGTCAATACTCAAGTGGTAGCTATTGTTATAGCGAACTCTGCCAAGGGTAAGAATTTGTCCCAGATGCCTCCGAAGTCTATCACACACACCCATAGCATGTCCTCCAACACTTGAATAGTTCATTCCGATTTCCCGTTTGTCTGAGGATGAATGGATGTGCTCAAGTCCAAACTCGTACCCAACTCGGCCGGCAAGGTCTTCTAGAAATGGGAAGTGAACTGAGTGCCCCTGTCTAACACAGTTGAAACAAGATCCCCATGTAACCGAATGACCTCCTTTATGTATAACTTGACTAGTTTCTCCATGTTGTAAGTCACCTGGACCGGCAAGAAATGAGAAAACTTGGTCAACCTATCCACTATGACCCAAATTGAATCAAACTTTTCCAAAGTATTGGGAAGGCCAACCATAAAGTCCATAGCTATCATTTCCCATTTCCACTCGGGGATAGGCATTCGTTGAAGTACTCTTCCATGCTTTTGGTGCTCGTACTTCACCTACTGAAAATTTAAACACTAAGCAACGTAGTCCACAATGTCCCTCTTCATCCTACCATATCAATAATGTTGTTTTAGATTGTGGTACATTTTGGTGATCCTGGGGTGAATAGAGTACCTCGAGTTGTGAGTTTCTGCAAGAATGTTTTAATTATCTCACCTACTCTGGGAACACACACCCGCCTCTTTATTCTTAAGACACTTTCATCATCCAACACTGCTTCCCTAGCCTCTCTCCGTAGAAATTTTTCCTTGATCTTACCCAGCTTTTCATCTTCAAACTATCTGGTTTTTATTTCCTATAGCAGCGAGGATTTATCCTCCAGGCTAGCTAGTATTTGATCACGGGCAAAAATAGCATGCCCGAGATGTGCTTTATAACTTAAATTAGTCGTGTTTATCTAAGTTATTGTATAAATTTTCATGTGATTTTATATGAATGTGAAGATATGTGCTAACCAACATGATTAGCCTTTGTTTAGTAGGTTTTGATGACTTTTGAGGAACTAATCCATGAGTTGGTGAAGTAGAGGCTTGG
>JACEIK010008226.1:49365-65146 GCA_018107945.1 Datura stramonium
GTATATACTTAGACACATGTGTATATATAGTCTATTTATGAGTTCAGCCAAGGGTACAAAATCTGTACATCTATGAGGTCACTTTGAACGGAGTTAAAGTTAAAGGCGAAAGAAGTAAGTTGCTAAAAAAGCAAAATGTGTAATTGTATTAAAGCACAGAGGGATAAGAGTCACTACAACCCAAATAATCCTACCAGTCCCTTAGCCGACATTACAACCTAAAAAAAGTCCTTTTGATCCTAAAGGCAAATTCATGATGCATTAGATTTTCTTTGAATAATCTTTGGAGTGTGAGCGATTCAGTACATAATGTTCTTAATTGTGATTATCTTGATTTCATGGAAATTGAACCATTGTACATTAGTGAGGCACATATTGGTGGGCTTTTGGTTAAGCTAATACTTCACTATTATGATTTAGACATGTTTGCCGGATTTTCGGTTGAAAAGTTATTCATTAGGGCTTGTGTGATTCTACACATGAAAATGGTGAGTGAAGACCATGCTTGATGATGTGAATTGTACTCCATGATTAAAATGTTTAGCACAACTAGATGTGAGTTACTTTGGTCCTCTAATGATGGTAAAGAAGTTTAAATCATGTCGAGGATACTAAAAGTTTGTTCGAGGACGAACAAGGTTATAAGTGTGGGGTGGTGATCTTGGGCGTATTTATACGACCAAACTCCGTATTTTATACCCTTCCGGAGTCTAGTTAAGTATAATATTTATGTATTCACGCATGTTTTGATTTAATTATGGTTTTTTTTCTTTTTCGGATTAATAATTTTGTTGTGACTATTTGCAGGTGGATAAGATAGAGATGTCAGTGGGAGGAGCGAGTTAAACTCGGAGGGGGAGTATGGAAATGTTTGGAGAGCATAAACATTAAGTTGAAAGTTCAGCACCATGTCACGCTAAGGATGGTTCATGTTGAACAACGTGCCACAGTACATGGGTGGAGGAAGAAAATATTGGAAAATTGGAAGGCGCAAAACAGTGAAGGTGCGTGATGGCTCCATGGCACGGAGCTGGAGCTCCGCATTAGCCTCTGTGCCACGTTGAAAGGAAGTCTAGTCTCACCCCAATTCCAGTGAAGGTCCGCGACAGCTGCGTGTCACGGAGCTATTTCACCGCGTTGAGCTCTGTGCCACGGAGCTAGTTTATCGCTGGGAAATTATCCACCTGTATAAATAGAAAACTTAGGCTTTTATTTTGTTTTATCTTACATTTTAGAGAACGTGGGAAACAACAGTTAAGCTGAAGAAAATTCTAGGGTTCTTTCTCTTATCTTTTCTTCTAAATTTCAATTGTTGGTATGATTAAAACTTGTTTGAAGATGTTTAATCAATAAATGAGTGGCTAAATTACCTCATTCTGAGGTTGAAGCTAATTGTAGGATTGTGTGATTTCATATTAGTTCAGCTGGATTTTCTTCTTTTCTGAACGGTTGTTCTTCTACTCTTTATTTTCATTTTTTTAATATTTGGCCAGCATTAAGATAAAATTAGAATTCTAATTTGACTCTGAGAGGAAAATTATTAGGTTATACTTGGAATAGGGGAATATGGCCCTATCTTTGCTGTAAATTAGAGGTAAGCTTCGCGTGCAGGATAGAAATATACCTGCAACTTCATATTCGATTATCCAGGGCAACTATTTTGACTCGCCTAAGGATGAGTTATTGCATCACAGAAATGTGTGGTTGCAGGGCTCATAACAAGGTAATTGTCTAGAGGTTCGAAAGACCAGAGCCATATTCTAATCTTTCCCGACCATCATCCTATGAGAGAGGGTAGCTGAAGAATAATATAAATTATACATTCCTGCATGTCATTCCTTAACCTTAGACTGTTCGTGCTATTGTTTAAATTACATTTTCTTGATTCAATTAGTGTTACTTTAGATATTACTCTTTGGCATCTTTTAATTCGTTGTGTTATTCACATATTTGCATAAAGAAAGTGTAACTACTAAAGTAGAAAAAATTGCCACTGAGCTATAGTCCTTGTGGGTTCGATACTTGGCTTGAAAGAGCCACTATATTACTTGTACGACCACGTTCACTTGCGTGCGGTGGGGCGTGAACAATTCGACAGCTCTTTCCAACTATAATCGTATTACTGGAAGAATGAGACTAGTTTAATACTCAATTCGGCTGAAAATGATAACTTTTAATACTAATATTAACTATACTTCAAATTAACGAAATACGGCCGAAAACGTATAATTTCTCAAGAGTTAAGAAGAGAGAAAAACTTACTTGAAGGCTGTGATTGTATAGAAATTAATTTGGTGCAATCCTGACAACTTTTTCTCGGCAGGGCTATGATTTTCCGGGCGAATTTTGTGAAAGTAACTCCGCAGTACTGCTTTCTGTGAGCATAGAACTCCATACAAGAAGTTAATTTGAATTTGGACGGCGTTTGAAAACTTAAACAGACTAAAAATAATTAATTTCCTCTTCTCACACTCTCTCTGGGTGAAGCTCTCATTGGAAATAAGTTAAACTTTTAAGGGAGGGACTTATATATATTCTAGGGCGGTGGAAGGGGTATCCTTGTGCCTCTCAAAGAACCACAGGGCCCGACGCCTCGTGCCTCTTAAAGCTCTACAGGCCTAGTGCCCCGTGCCTCTATAAGCGCCACAGGCCTAGTGTCCCGCGTTAGCCCGTGCACTGCTGGCTGGTGCATCGCGCTTGTCCCATCCGACTCCGCTTCAAAGACTTTTCCTATACGCGTCAAGCTCTCTTTATTATTCACAAATCCATGCGTACGCTTAATAGTCCCTAGCTTTTACGTGGTGTAACAACGAGCATCTAGGAAAATAATAGAAACCAACGATTTGGGACAGGGCCCCAAAATACCTATAATACAAACATCTAGCAACTCCGAAAGACTTGGAGCTTTACTGACTCAGCTGGAACTCCACTCAACAACCAAGAGCTCAATCTACCTGCCGATCAACACCTGCAGGGATGAATGTAACACCCTCAACTAGGGCATTAGTACGGAAAGGTATCGAGTATGTACCGCCAAAATTATTACATTTTTCAGAGCACAGATCAATAGGCATATAAGATATAAACAAGAAGAAAGTCACTAATCAAGTAAATGAATAGAACCTACCTGGCCCCCATAATCCTGACAAGTCTAACATAAGAAGATAAATGAATAAATAGTTAAACAGTCAGCATCTAATCGATACAACTTACCTATAACTACCTGGCCCCCATAAGCCTGGAAAGTCCGACATATGAAGATAAACAAATAAGTAGAAAATAAGTTGGCACCAAGCTGAACGACTCACCTATAATTGCCTGCACCACGTAGGATATATCCAAACGTATTAATTGAGTCAACACTAGGCCCCTTCATTACCTCAACCATCATCGACTCATCTAGCATCAACAGTTATATAATAAACATAATGCAACGCAACAATACAGAACAACAACCATAAAATAATACAACACAGTACGCATAGATATGCCATTTCATAACCTGGCCTTGCCACACCTCATGGTCATACATGTCTAACGACCTGTACCAACAAGGGGCACCGAAAACTCTCAAGATCCCACACTCACAATACGATTACTAGTGCGCCTGAAAACACTAAACAACCATACACTAGTCTCACAATAAGTAGTACAAGCCTTAACTGTGCCAGAACAATTCAACAGCCATTACACTCATATGTACAAGCCAAAACAAGCCCAACCATTATGGAGCCAGCTACCACAGCCACTCTGGTCGGCTACGCCTCAAGCTGCAGCCCTATGCTAGACTGAACTCGATAGTTGTGGGTACCACTGAGCCTTCAGAGGCAAGAATATTGACACATAATCACAGAAAAATTGATATAACATCCACGACCAATAACAATAAGAATGCATGATCAAATAGCCCACAACCGGCTCTCAAACCCAACCAACTGACAATGACAACGTAGTACTAATCTTCGGAAATTTATCGTCCATTGTCAAGCCACTATCCATGTTATGGATTACCATCCTAATAAGTTTATCCCCAAGCTTTACAAGAAGCCCACAATACACAGCCAACACCTTCCAATATCAAATCATAGCACAACCAACCTCGATGCCTATCAACATCCTATTGATGTGCAATAACCCACTGATTTATTACCTGAATTAAAAACCAAAAATCTGAGGGAAGGAACACAACGTAATAGCTCCCAAACACATATATACTATAGATAAAAAAATAACTAGCAACATGGAAATCTCAAACCATTCGACAAAGATACAATTAGACCGGAAATCATGCCAAAATGAAGGAACAAAAGCCTTAACATACCTCAAATACAACAAACTTATGCTAAGACGAATCATGATATATCCACAACATAAATAGGCTGACTAAAGGCAACCGAAGATACTTCCAAGATGCAACCGGAGCTTATTCAACGCGATTTCTATGAATTCAACAGTAGAAACTTTAAAACAACAACCTATTGATGCTTACAAACTCTTACTCAACATTAAAAACTAAATAATACAAAAGGAGAAGCTTACCAACAATTTCCACCATGAAAAGCCATCGGAAACTACCGATAATGCCACGAAAACATGAGCTACGCATAAATCCTGACTTACCGACATCAAAAACCACCTTGTAAATTAATTTTTAACCTTAAGACCCAAGGAGACATTAAAAGGGAGCTGCAAAGGGTCCTTAATTGTGAAGTTTTCTGGAAAATAAAGAAAGCAACCGACCAACTAACTTATATAGGTAGCCACCGCCTCAATAGCAACACATCACGCTACCTAACGCACCAATTTTGTGGCGTGACACGCTGCCATTGTGGAGACTCTCTAATCCTCACTGCATGTATGCACAATCACACAAAAACACAGATATCTCTCTACTCCAAAGTCGGATTGACGAATAGGTTGATGCTGGAAACTAGACTCAATGATATTTAATTTGATAGGTTGTACACCTGCTAACTCTTTATATATTGGGAGAAAAGCTTCGAAACATTTGACATAAATTTCAGGAAATCTCAAGAAGAAAATTTTGCAATAACCTTTGCCGAATTTTGTTCTACAACTTTATCGACGTCCAATCTTAAATAGGATCATAGAGTGACTCAAATACCTAATAACACTTCCTTATTAGCCTATTAAGTACTCTTATTCCTACCTATAAAGTATAAATTTATCGCTTAAATTATTTGAGGTGTTACTCCAGGCAACAGTACGACCCTCGAGATAGGTTGTTTGATGATCATAAGGGTCGTTAGTTGACCTATTTGTTAGATATTTAGAAAGAATGTTAAAATTTACCCAGAACAAATACTTGAAGGGACGAACCATTGGTTCTTAGGATAGTTCATTGATTTTGTTCATTGTATCAAGTTCATAAAATGGTTTAGAGCAGGTCTAGATAACAACAAAGGAAGGGACGACTTGTTTGTTAGGTCGTAGGTTCCACCTGGCATTTATTTTAATACAATTTTCTAAGGGTATTCTCATAACTTCCTGTGATATTAACTCCTAAGTGAGGTCATTTTGGGTTTTTTAAGGGGATTATTAAGGGATTATTATTAGCTTAAACCTTTATCCTCTTCAAACACAATAAGTTGGAAATTATCTCTCAAGGAAAAGTTAGGGTTTTTCATCATCTTCTTCTAAAATTCTCTTGGGTCTTAAATCTTAGCAAGGATTCATCAAAGCTCAGGTATGTAGGGTTATAAATAAGGGCTTTATTCCACCCTCATGTGTAATTCAAGTCAAACTATAAATTCAAGTCTCCAATTATGATTTTATTTAAATTCTAGGGTTACACCTAATTTTATGAGAACTCTATGAACTATTTTGATTTTGATTCACTCATGATCTAAACTATTTTTATGAATATAATTGCATTATTCCTATAAAAAGAACTCTCATGAATCTATATTTTCAAGTTATGATGAATTACTAAATTATGCATGAATTTCATGAATCTCAAGCTTATGTATCATGGCCAATCTTCGACATTATTTCATTTATAGTTCACATATGTTCAGATGTTTATCAATTTCATGATCTAAACTAGCCCATGCAAAACAAAGTATGTTTCATTATTATGATAGGAGCACTATGTATGTTTTGAGAGTAGTATTTAACACCGAGCGGATAAGGATTTTAGACAATCCAAGTCCCATAACTATGTGCCACCGTAGGATGAGCGGTCTTTTATAGTTGAGACCCTTGACAAGGTATATACACACATTTTAGCTAGGGTTACAAGCTGGACTCTGCTCACTTAGAGTATGTCCTTTATAAGAATCTCCCACTATTCCATGATTTTTTCTACACATGTTTATGTTTCACGATATTATGACTTATGGAATGTTGGCTCAATATACAATTTATGAGATTTTATTTATGATTTCAATCATGTCCAGCTTTATGATTCAATTTTGAAAATATTGAGATATTATATTTAGTTTATGAATAGACTCTCATATTGTAAACTAACTCATACTTATGATTTCATTTTACTATTTTACAATCATGATTTACTTAACCTCATACTCGGTACAATCAACGTAATGATCGCATACTTTTATGATATATTGTCTCATGATATAGATTTAGGTGATTAATCTCAACCTCGATGATAGCCTTACTCTTGCTCTAGTCAGCTTATCCCCAACCTAGTGGGAGAGTCCTCATCATCCGAGGACGTCCGCGTTATTATGTGTTTTGTTTTAAGTCTTTATGTTTTCAAATTTATCCGTGCTAGTTTGGGGCTTGTCCCAATAGCTCATCTTTATGACTAGAGACTTTTTGGACAATGATGTTAGATATTCAACTGTGTATACTTGATGTCCTTATTTATGTTTATGCTATCATAGACTTCTACTCATGTCATGATTTACGCTTTATTTTGTTTAGAATATGCGCATGCTTATGTTATGCATGTACCATGGGTTAGCTTAGAGTCATTCATGGCTCTACGTGTTGTATTGCATTTGTGGTCTATGCATCAATCATGACAAATATGGTATCATAGATTTAGGTTTAGGTGTGTTCTAGGGTGTCCGAGATCCGCGTTAAGTGGAGTCTTTTTCATGAGTGTGAAGTGAACCACATTTTTAGGAAGAGGCTATAAGGCGTTTTAGGAAATTTTTCTTCTTTTATGATCTATGTGATGCGATAAAGTTCAACTCTCTTACTTCTCTAACTCGTGCTAAAAACATTTACGAAAAATGCCTTCCCATAGATCAATGGAAGGAGAAATGACAATGGCAATGGTGACAAAAATAGGCATCAGCCAGCCTCACCAGCTCCAGCGGATCCTTTGAATGATAAGGTAACTTATGCTGAGTTTAGGGATACTTTCAGATATTCGCCCAATCTATGACAACACAGGTCAATCGGTAGGAAGTTGCACTTGTGAACCCTAATGGGAGTGCTGTGCTAGTGAGGGTGTGAGACTTCACCAGAATGAACCCGCTAAAGTTTCAAGGTTCCAAGGTGGATAAGGATCCACAAGAGCTTATTGAGGATATCAACAAGATAATCCAAATCATGAGGATTTTTGGAGAGGAGAGTGTTGATTTAGCCTCCTATTAGCTAAAGGGGTAGTACACATATGTTTCAGGTAGTGGAAGGAGGGTTTTAGGGTAGGAGCAGTTCTTGTTGACTAGGATGAGCTCGTGATAGCTTTCTTAGATAAGTTCTTTCCTTGGGAGATGAGGGAACCAAAGGTGATAGAATTTATCAACCTGAAGTAGAACAACATGTCAGTTTAGGAGTGTGCCCTGAAGTTCACTCAATTGTCCAAGTATGCCCTAGAGATGGTTATCGAGCCGAGGACTGGCATAAGAAGTTTGTATTGGGAGTCTATGAGTCCTCAGATCGGCAACCATCTCTATGACATACTTGGACCACTGAGTGAACTTCAAGGCATACTACTGAACTTACATGTTGTTCTGCTTCAAGTTGATGACCATTATTCCTATTAGTGATATGGAAATCCATTAACTCATGATTCATGGTAAATAAATCAAGGAGCAGAAGTTGAAGGAGATGGAGAGGGAGACCAAGAATCCTAGGAGAGGACACTTTGAGTACTCCTAGCAGAGGACCAGTAGTGGACACCGTCTGCAATATCAGCGTAGATCCTCAGCCCAATCTTCATAATCAGATAGTGTCCCATCTAGGCCCAGAAGGATCAAAGAGGTAGAGCATCAGGCCGTAGAGGTCATAGGAGCATGTTCGGGGAGTGCACTTTCACAACTTGTAGGAAGGGTGGCAAGAACCACCCAAGAGACTGCGTGGTTGTCTTAGATGCCTGTTTCAGGTGTGGGAAGCCCAGAAAAAGACTCAAGGATAACCCATCAGCTAAATAGGGTGAAAGTAGAGGTCGTGCCTCAGCTATGTTATATTGTAGAAGCCCAAAGATCAGACCCGAGAGTTGAAATAGAGAAAAGTTAAAAAACTCGCATCAGGCACAGAATGGGTCATGAGGTTACCCATAAGAGCAGCCCACGAGTCATGATATGACCAGTGGTGAGGCTTAGGAGTTGGGTTGAAATCTGAGAAACGGGATCCCTACAGATGTGACCACGAGTCGTGGTTAGTCCCCACGACTCATTAGGTCAGTCGTGGGAAGTGGTGGGTGAGAAAAGTGAAGGAAGGAGGCAGTGCACCTAACAGAAGGATGCCACAAGTCATGGTCAGCCACCACAATTCATGGGATGAGTCGTGGTAAACTGATGGAGGTTAAATGAAAATCATAGGCAGTGTACCTGACGAGTGGTTACCACGAGTTGTGGTCACCAGTAACGAGTCATTAAGTGTCCTATTATGAGCCCCGAATGATTGCTAGACAGTGTACTTGACGGACGACTCCACGAGTCGTGGCCCATGATGATGAGTCGTTTGGTCCCTCATGGGGACCAACTGGTAGTTATATTCTATGAATTTTGTAAGGGATTTTTCATAATTCCTAAGATCCTAAAGCCTAAACTACGTCACTTTAGGTTATAAATGATGTCTTTTAAGAGTGTTAAGTTGATTTTAGGCCATATTCATTCGTGCATGCAAAGATATAAGGTTAGAGGGGGTGATCAAAGCTTGTTCTTCTTCAAATTCTTTTCAATTCTTCATGTTCAATCAGAGATGTGTAAGAATCAGTCTTAATCAGGTATGTAGGGTTATTAGTGGGTGAATCCTTTCACACCCATCTCCAATCTATCTAAATTCTATGGAGTTTTTACCAAATGCATGAAATTTTGATTTCTCTACACGGTCTTGATCTAATTGAATTACTATCATTGAATTACAGATTATGGGAAAGTTTTATGTTGTTTTTCATTAAAAATCACGTTTTCATGTTTTTAAAATTAAAATGTCCATTAATGAATAGTTCATGAAAGTCAAGGTTTATGATGAATTATTGATGATGAGAAGTATATTTTCAAGTTACCCATATTTATAATCATGTTTTCAAATGAATTGAGTAATTTCACACATGCTAAAGTATTGGGCAATGCCCAAATGTTCAATAATGAGTTACGATTTATGATATGGATCTCATGATTTATCGATTATGATGTTTTCCAACTAAAGGGCACTTGATTCTTGGCTATTCATGTATTTTAGTGGGGATCAATGATTAAATTATTTATTTGGCGATGAATCTGAATGAATGATGTGATTTATTTACATACAAGCCTAATATGCACGTTTTTGGGAGCAGTGTCTAGCATCGAGCAGCCCCGCGTTCAAAGGACTACGCCGATTTCTCATAACTACATACCACCGTAGGCTTATATTGATACATTAAAATATTAATGATCCCCTCTTTGGTGATATCATATAATGCACGTCCCTCGCCTAGCAAGCCAGGGGAGACTCTGCCAACTTGAGTGAGATAGTTGGGGCACCATTTACGACTACCATGATGGTGTTAGTTATGACGAGTCCCCCATTGTTCCATATGTTTATACATTATTATGTTCATGTTATTTTGGCTCCGGTGATGATTTAATAAAGTTTCCCTTATGACTATGATAATGAATGGATTACGAACTATTTGAAAATTGAGCCTTATGTTATCTTATGATATTTACGTTATGAGCATGTTGTCCCACTCTTATGATATTTATGAGCTTTTATATATTTTAAAATGTCCATTTTTACTTACCTTGCATACTCGGTACATTCCAAGTACTGACCGCCTACTCTATGCTATATCGTTTTATGATACAGGCCCTAATCTTCAGATCCAGCACCGCCAGTAGTCCATCTTAGAGTTTAGCATCCATCTTTTGATGAGTCCTCATTCTCTGAGGACCATGTGTTTCATAAATTGATGTTTCTTCTGGTTTTTAATTTTGTCGGGTTAAATGGGGATGTTGTCCCATCAATCCATCAGATACGTTAGAGGCTTTCATACTATATGTAGTACTTAGTTGTTATGTATGTAGTACATTCCACTTATCATGTTATGTTATGGTTATGCTTCCGCCATGCTGTTATGTTATGTATTCCACTTTATTGATATTGAGTTAGATGAAGGTTCATGTCATGGGTCGACTTGGAGTCTCTCGAGGCTCCTTGTCCTATGTAATGATCTGGGTCTACGTTCGGGTTGTGAAAAGCTACCACTTCTTTAGAGCTCCAGTCGTGTCACGACCCGAACGGAGGCCCAGATCACAGACACGAGACAAAGGACCCCGAGAGACCCCAAGTTGACCCACGGCATAAGAATACAACTTACTCATTTGATAAACTGAACAAAACATGTATATAATCTCAGTGGAAGTCTAATTCAACATCACATCAGAATAACATTCGAAGCTAACACATACATAAGTCTAAAAAGCCTCTAGTCTGGATGAGTTGATGGGACAAGATCCCAACTAACTCAACATTACTGAAACTAGAAATACATAAAGGAAAATGATAGGTAGTCCTCAAAGGATGAGGAATCACCAATCAGAGCAGCTACTAACTCCAAAAACCTATCTAAGAGTGGGGCTGAAGCTGCGAGCCTAGTCCTGTGTCATGAAATGATACAACATAGAAAGTATGCGGTCAGTATGTGGAATGTACTGAGTATGCAAGGTAAGTAAAATCTCTTAAGTAAAATAAATCATTTAAAACATTTCGTAAATTATCATGAGCTTTCAAATATGAGGGGGAAGAACTACATGCACTCATTCTAAAATCATAATCTTTTCATAATATAACTATGTGTAGCTTCATAACATCATAACTGACTCGAATGACTCAAAGCTGAAATATGACATTTATAGAAAATATGAACAATGAGTCAAAGCTTACTTTTAGAACATTCATGCTTAAATTAGTGATTATGAGTAGTAAATATGCAAATCTAAATCATGTTGACAATGGGAGACTCGTCACTTCACCGATATACAATGATAGAGCTTACGTGGTCCCGACTATCACACTCAAGTGGGCAGAGCCTTCCAAAATCTTGTCAGGTGTAAGGACGCTACCATAATATCGATATAAAGTTCATGGGCCATTAGGTCTGGGGATAGCTCACAAGGGAGGTCCCAATAACATAATAGTATTAACCTACGTTGGCGCGTAGTTCTGGGGAATAGGGTAATCAACCCTTAGCCCCCTCGGTGCTAGAATCTTCTCCCAAAAACATGCAATGCTCTATATCATATATAACGAAGCTCAACATTGTCTATTGACGAAGCTCAAGATGAAATCATGCATAACTCAACATCATATGAAAATGAAGCTCAACATTGTCCTTTGACAAAACTCAATAATGACATACATCTCAATTATGAACATATCTATGTGAGAAGCTTTAATTTGAAACATACCACAATCTAATAATATGAAATTTGGGAGACTTCGCTCCAAAAAATGTGGTAAGTTTATTTCAGGAAAATCATCATTTTAAATCAACATGTGGGCATTGCCCTAAGCTTTACCATACATGGATCTACTCAATTCATTTTGAAAACAATATCATAATCATGGGTAGCTTTAGAAACATGCCTTTCATCATTAAATTTCATCATCATCATACATTTATCATCATTCTCTTATTTCATTAACTTCTCATCCATGGGCATTTAATTTCATAATTTAGAAAATAAAATTTTTTAGATTGAAAACAATGTAAAATCTGTCCAAGTTTCACAATTCATCAATAGAAACATAATCTAATCATACCCATGAATAGAAATTGAAGAATTATGCAATTGGGTAAAACCCCCATAACTTGATCATATGAATTTCTCATACTTAGCTAGATATTTGGACATGGGTGAGGAAGGAAACACACACTCATAATCCTACATACTTGGGAGGGATGATTTTACCACTTCTCTAATTGCCCAAGATGAGATTCCAATGGAAGCCTTCTAACCTTGCTCTAAATCCTCTCTTCAAACTCTCATGTTTGCATGCATGGAATGAAATAGCTTCGAATAGGTTTTCCCCTCTTAAAACCCCATAAAATGAGCTTTAAATGATCTAGTATAGGTCTTTGGAACTTAGGAATTACGAAAATACCCTTACTGAATTCGCAAAGAATAATTGTTAGGTGGTCCTAACGGATGAACCAACAACTTGTCACTACAAGGGACGAATCGTCATGTTGCTCGTTGAGTAAACTACCTTGTCTAGCTCCTGGGCTCGTAACGGATCATGTAACGGCTTGTCAGGGGTGACCACGACTCGTGGTCACCAATTGTCAAGTACACTGGTTTGACTTCATCTATATTTCTTCTCCCGTATCCCTCGGTTGACCTAACCACGAGTCGTTCCTATGGCCATGGGGAACCCTTTTCCTCTAAACATCCTACTCTCAACTGGTCCTCCCCATGAGTCACCTGATGACTCGTGGGCTAGTCTCACGAGTTGTCCAATGACTCGTACTGTGCCTGTAACTTGAATTTTTAGTTTTTCATCATTTTGACTCTCGGGTCTGATCGTTTGGTTCCCGGGGTATAACAAGTCGCTCATCCATATCAATAGGGTGCATCTTATAATACTAATGGAGGACAATTCTAGACCCATTTATATGCACTATAACTAGGCCAGAAGTAGGAGAGCTCACCAAACATGGTCATTGGTATGTTACAAGTTTTCTATCTTGATGTTTATGCACTGCTAGATATAGGGGCCACATTATCCTTTATGACACCTTATGTTGCTATCAGTTTTGGTGTCAGTCCCGACCTATCAGAACCCTTCTCAGTCTCTACTTCTATTGGTGAGACAGTTATTGCGTGATGGGTATACAAAAATTGCCCTATCACAGTCCTTCAAAGGGTCACCTCAACCAACTTAGTAGAGTTAGACTTGAACAATTTCAATGTCATTTTAGGTATAGATTGGTTGTATTTATGTTATTCCTTAGTCAATTATAGAACTCAATAGTAGAGTTTCAATTTCTAGAAGAACCAGTACTAGAGTGGAAAGGCAGTTCAACAGTGCCTATAAGTCTCTTTTTTTCCTATCTTAGGGCAAGAAAGATGATCTCCAAGGGTTGTGTATATCATTTAGTTTTTGTTAAGGATTCTATGTTCGAAACCTCGACTCTTCCGCCAATTAAGATTGTATGTGAGTATCTGAAGGTATTCCTAGAGGATGTACCAGGAAACCCTCCTGAGCAGGAGATTGACTTTGGTATTGATCTCCTCCCTAATTTGCAACCCATATTGATCCATCTTAAAAGAATAGATCAATTCAATATAAAGGAGTTTAAGGACTAGCTGAAGGATCTCTTAAATAAGGGTTTAATCAGGCCTAGGAAGTCCTCGTGGGGTGCTGCAATCCTCCTTGTTCAGAAGAAAGATGGTACTCTCATAATGTGTATTAATTATTTCTAGTTGAACAAGGTCACAATCAAGAATAAGTATCCCCTCCCTAGGATTGATGACTTTTTTATCAGCTTTGGGGTGCCAAGTGTTTTTCAAAGATAGACCTCAAATCTAACTATTTCCAGCTCAGGTTAGGGAGAATTACATTTCGAAGACAGCCTTCAGGACTCGGTATGGTCACTATGAGTTTGTTGTTATGTACTTTAGACTAACAAATTCTCTAGAAGCTTTAATGGATACGACCAGGGTGTTCAAGCGGTATTTGGAAATGTTCATCATTGTCTTCATAAATGACATCCTTGTGTATTCTTTAAGCGAGGAGGAGCATGCTGCTCATTTAAGGATTGTCTTGCAGACTCTTAAGGACCATCACCTATTTTCTAAGTTTAGTATATGTGAGTTTTGGCTAAAATCAGTTACATTCCTTTGTCATGTGGAGTCTAATGAGGGTGTGCAGGTAAACTCTCAAAAGATTCTTGCAGTAAAGAACTCACCTAGATCAGTCATTCCTGTTGACATAATGAGATTTTTAGGTTTAGCTAGCTACTATCAGAGGTTCGTAAAGGGTTTTTCATCCATTGATACACATTTAACCAAGTCGACCTAAAAAAAGTCAAATTTCAATGGTCTGATGCTTGTGAAAAGAGCTTTAAGGAGCTAAAGACTCGACTCATTTCAACTCCAGTGTTGACCCTACGAGAAGGCACATAGGGCATTGTGGTATATTGTGATGCTTCTAGGATTGGCCTTGGGTGTGTATTGATGCAACATGGGAAGGTTATTTCTAATTCCTCGAGTTAACTTAAGATCATGAAAAGAATTATACGATGCATGACTTTGACTTAGCAGCGGTGGTGTTTGCCTTGAAGATTTGGAGACACTATTTTTATGGGGTACATGTGGATGTATTCGCGAATCAAAAGAGACTTCAGTAAGTGTTCACTCAGAAGGACTTGAATTTGCGGCAACAGAGATGGTTAAAGCTTCTAAAGGATTATGACATGAGTGTTTTTTACCATCCGGGAAAAGCCAATATATTGGTAGATGCTCTTAGTAGGTTGTCCATGGAGAGTGTGTTTCATGTTGAGGATTGGAGGAAGGATTTGGTGAAAGATGTTCATAGGCTCTCTTGCTTGGGGGTTCGCCTTATTGATTTAGCGGATGGTGGTATTATCGTGCAGTAAGTGCAAAGTCCTCTTTGGTGTCAGAAGTTAATGCTAGGCAAGATGAGGATCCTATTTCAGTTAAGTTGAAGGAAGCGGTCTGAAATCAAAAAGTGCAGGCTTTCTCCCAAGGGAGAGATGGTATGCTTCGATATCAAGGCTGATTATATGTTTCGGAGGTGGATGACTTGAGAGAGCGTATGTTGATAGAGGAGCATAACTCTCAATATTCTTCCATCTAGGTGCCACCAAGATGTAACGTGATCTACAGGAAGACTATTGGTGGAATGACATGAAGAAGAATATTGCAGCATTTGTGGCTAAGTGCCTAAATTGCCAATAAATTAAGGTTGAGAATTAGTGACGTGGAGGAATGCTATAGGATAAATGTATTCCTACTTGGAAATGAGAAGAGATCAATATGGACTTCATTATAAGGTTGCCTCGCATACACCGACAACATAATTGTATATGGGTGATTGTGGACCAGGTGACTATGTCACCATATTTCCTACCAGTGAAGACTACATATATGTCACGCCCCGCCCTGGGGGGTATGACTGGCACCTGGTGCCCTAGTAGGACCTGGACTGCTAACTGGTGGGCCTAGGTACATCTGGTGCCTGGCTAGCTCCATCTCAGGTTTCTGGAAACAAAGGGCTATATAATGGCTGTAAACACAGCCTCCGGCCAACCGGGCCTATAGCCACCTGTGAATGCATCAACAGCTAACCAGAAACATTCTAATATCAAGGAACCTATGCGGGCCGA
>JACEIK010008227.1:0-24552 GCA_018107945.1 Datura stramonium
GAGTGACCATGAGTCGTGAAGTGACTCATGATCAGCTTGGTTTGGCAAGGTCTGAGTGAGGAGGCCACGGGCCTGACCACGAGTCGTGGTCAGACCTCACTACTCGTGAGGTTTCCCAGTCAACCCTGGAGGATTTGCAATATTGGGATGAGTAGTGTAGGCCACGACAGGTGACCATGAGTCGTGGTCTGACCTCACGACTCGTGAAGTCACCCCTAGGGTTTCCTTGGAGTTTTGGATAGTGGACTCAACGGATCAAGGCAACGAGTCATGCCCTCTGGCGACGACCCGTTAGGTCCCTCGTGAGGAATGGCGACCAGATATTTCCTGCGTTTTAATGAGGGTGTTTCCGTAATTTCCTAAGTCTCTAAGGCCTAAACTACGTCATTTTGGATATTTTATGAGTGTGATAAGAGGAGTTAAGTCCCTATTGCATGCCCATTCTCATGCAAGGATTTTAGAGAGGTTTTTGGGAGATTCAAGGCCTTATTCCCCAAATTTTCTTCAAATTCTTTGTGGGTGCTCAAGGAACTTTAAGTCCATTTATTCCCAGGTATGTAGGGTTTTAAAATGGGTGAAATTCTTCCTCACCATGCCCAATTTCGATTAAAGTCATGAATTCTCCTGCCCAAATTCCATAGGGTTTTACCCAAAGCATGTCAATGTGATTTTTCCTTATGGGTATGTTTTAATTGAGTTTTATTTATTGAAATATGCATGATGGGCAGGTTTCGTATTATTTTCTTCAAAATCATGTTTCAATCGTTTTAAATCTAAATTTCCTGTGTATGGAAGTTCATGGAAATTGTGATTTATGATGAATATTCATTATTTTAAGTTTATTGATTATGGAAATGCATGAATCCAAGTTACCCATTGTCACGCCCCGCCTAGGGAGGCATGACTGGAACCTGGTGCCCTACTAGGATCTGAACTACTGAGATAACTGAGCCCAAGCACCTTTGGTGCAGGGCCGACTCTAACTCTGGAATCAAGAAAACGACGGGCTAGATAGCGGCTGTAAATACAACCCCTGGCCGACAAGGCCTATAGCCACCTGTGAAAGTAAACAACTAACAAGATATAAGCAAATATAGGGAGTCCTATGCGAGCCGACAAGGCCGCCATGATATCTATTTATAGCTGGAAGACGAAATTAGGTACTAAACTGAAACATAACCGACAAGGTCATCAATCAACAACTAAACAAGGCCCCACACGGCCAACACACATAATCTAAAGAACATATGGCCCCACATGTCCGATATCAACTAACCACAGGGAATAATACAATCTGCAAGCCTCTAGGATTAATAAGATGGTCGGGACAGGGCCCCGGCCTACCCATGATGTACAACAAAAAGAAAGTAAACCTCAAACACTAAAGCTCCGGAAGATAGGAGCTGAAGGTTCTATACCGCTGACTGGGACTACGAGGGATCCGCTCCTCGTCTGTGAGTACCTGCAGGCAAGTAATGCAGCACCCCAGAAGAGGGCGTCAGTATCATAGGTACTGAGTATGTAAAGCAATAACTGTAAATGACCGAAAGTAAGTAATAGAACTGAAAATATTGAAGTAAAGGAGAATGGACTGAAACTGGCTGAAATAATGGAATCAGGGCTAAACATAACTATAACAGGAAGAGTAGGAGTCATACTTTACAATGAGGCATCCTACTGTCTAACTATCGGTAACTAAAGCAATGTACATACCTTACCNCTATAAGCATCCTGCCGGTCCCCTGGGTATGTAACTTGGGCCCGCTGGGCCCCTAAATATAGCTGTGTCTGAGTCCGGAGGACTCCTGAAATCTACACCCCGGGCGCAAGCGCTCGGCGGGGGTGTGTATAGGCCAACCATGGCAAAATATGAGGAGCTGGCTCCCCATCTTCGTCCCTTGCGAATGGTATGCCGCTCCATAGAGCGACGTATCCTCGCCCTCTGGCGGACGAGTCAACACAACTATTAACCCTGGGGCGGTCACGGAAGCTATACAGGTGATCCAGCCCAAAACAACACAAATATAGGTGTAAACTTATAACAAAAACTATACAAAATAACATACTGAACATGATGTAATATTCCTAAAATACTTTACTGGGATTCATATTGGTTTACTATACTGGAGAAACTAACTTGCCATGAGAAACTGCCTTTACATACCTCGACTGCCTATTTACCGGTTAACTGGCAAGGTTCGGCTGGTATTCAGCTGTTCTTCCCAAGTGTAATCACATTTACGGAATAATATAACTAACTTCATTACTATGCTAGAAGAAAACAGTACTTTATATGTATATATACTGACTATTCTTCAAATTATTGAAGAACGATCGAAAACTCGTAATTTCTCGAGGATCTAGAAGGGAGAAATACTTACTTTAAGCCTGGGATTGTACTAACGCTAGTTTGGAGCAATTCTAATCACTTGGGCTCGGCGCGACGACGATTCGCCGGGCGAATTTCACGAAACTAACACCGTAAAAATGCTCCATGCAGCCTTACACTTCGATACCCGAAGTTAATTTGAATTTGGACGGCATTTGGCGGCATAATCCGAAGAAAATTATATGAACCCTTTGTCCTTATCTCTGTTCTGGTCGTGAGTATATAAGGAAAATGATATAAAGTTTAAGGGTGAGGCCTATTTATACTTGGAGCCGGATGCATAGCAACGTGGCACGTTGGCCAACGCGCCGTTTTGGCTTCGTGCCACGTTGGCTAACGCCGAGGTATGGGCTCCGTGCCACTTTGCCCCTTTGGCAGCTCGGTTCGGCCTCCCTTCGCGAAATCCCAACTTGGCACTCGTTCGGCCTTTCCGCGGGCCCTTTCCTCGCGCATAAGGCATCCTAAAACTTCCAACCAACATGCAAATATGTCAACTACATGCTAGAAACTTATGGGATGTAACACCCATGTTTATGAGTATATTTTGAAAGAATTGAGTATGATGATGTATTGGGCAATTCCCACATGATGAGGAATGATTTATTATTTATGAAATGAATTTCATGATTTATCGATTTATGATGTTGGTCGATAAAGGGCCTTGATTCTTGGCTAAGCATGTTTTAAAGGGGATCAATAATGATAAATGTTATATCTTAGACAATGAATTTTTATGCATGATGTTAATGATTTATGTATGAGCCTATATGCATGTTTTTGGGAGCCGTGTCTAGCACCGACCAGCCCGACGCTCAAAGGATTACGCTGGTGTCTCATAACCACGTGCCAATGTTGTGATGTATTGATAATGATCCCCTCAAATGTGATATCACTCCCTATGCACAACCCTGGCCTGGCAAGCCAGGGTCGGCTCTGCCCACTTGAGCGAGACAATGGGGCATCGTGAAAGGCTCTACCATGATGGTGTCGGTTATGACGAGTCCTCCCATTGTTCCGCATGTTTTATGCATTGTTACGTTTATGTTATTAGCTCAATTTATATTATGATAAAGTTATTTATGATTATGATAATGAATGATTATGTATGATTTCAAAGCCTTGAGCCTTATGTTCTATTACGAAGATTTTGATGCAAGCATGATGTCCTCCTCCTATGTCTATTTATGAGATTACTTTACTTTTAAAATGTCCATTTTACTTACCTTGTATACTCAGTACATTCCATATACTGACCGCATACTTTCGATGCTGTATTGTTTCATGATACAGGGTCCGGATCTCAGGCTCATCCTCATCCCTAGTCCATCCCAGTCTATTATATCAGCTTGTTGGTGAGTCCTCATGTTCTGATGGTCGTTTGACAAACTTTCCTGTTGATTATGTTTCAGTATTGCTCACGTTAGTTGGGGATGTTGTCCCATCAACCCATCTTACGTATTAGAGGCTTTCAGACAAATGAGTAGTATTCAACTTATGTAAATGTTGGTATTTCCTGATGTTATGTCATGGTTACGTTTCTGCGATGTTTTATTCGTATTATTCCATTTATTTAAGTGAGATTAATTAAATGCATGAGCTATGGGTTGACTTGGGGTCTCTCAGGGTCCCTTGTCTCGTGTCTACAATCCGGGTGTACGTTCGGGTCGTGACATACTCCCAACTGAGTTTCTAAATATACCTAACTGAATTGTTTAGCTTGAAAACTTATGTTCAAAGGCTAACCCAGAACTACTTATTTGGAAGTGTTTAGAGAGCCTAAAGAACCTAACAAATGAATTCACTGAAAAGTACCGATAGACTAATAAGAAATAAACTGATAAACTAACCTTTCTAGAAAATACTAAGTTTAGTTAAGCTCTGAAAATGTTAACTTTAGTTAAAGCATACATGAAGAAAGTTATGCTAAGATAATAACCAATATACAGATAGCAATTCAGACCAGCCTTTAACTCATGCAAGGTTCAACCTAAGAATCATGCTAATACTAGAGCTAGAAATGAATACATATAATTGAAGCCAACACATGAGTTTCACATAATATTAGTCATGGGAAACTGGAAGAATTATTAAAATGCAAGGGAAATCATCATCTTTCTAGAAACCCTAACTCATGATTCTATAGGGATAAAATGATGAGAGTTTATGAAAATATTTGGGGCACAAGTGTGAAAGGAATACCCTTGCTCAATCCCCACATACCTGAAGAAGAAATCCCCTAGAAGAAGTAGGAGCCCTAATTCTTGTTTTGAGAGTCTGTCTGAGTTCTTACGGTGAAGTTTTGAGAGATTAGGAAAGAATGAGGAGAGACTGATCGATTATTCTTCTAAATCCTCTTCCAAATTAACCCAAGACTATGTAGTTTTAAGAACTAAATTAATGAAAGTTATGAAAATACCCCTGGAAAGTTGTCTTAAAAACTGAGTGGTATGACCCAAACTACAAGTCGTACTAGGATCATACGATTCATACTGGCACTCGTGGCTAGGGACCCCGCCTTAAACCACTCTCTGAAGTTCATCCCATAGGAGCCTATCATGATATGTACAATCATACCACGGGTCATACCACAATTTGTGGCTCCTGAAATTTCTTGAACACTTCTTTAAAACTCATCTCACGACGGGTTAGTACGATCCGTACCATGGTGGTACCAATGGTGACATGTAGTCATTTTTTCCTTGCCACCTCCTGTCAAACTCCCCGTATCATGAATCATGGTATTACTTGTACTGTCCTCGTATTACTCGTGTGAATCACCCATTGTTTACTGGACAATTTCTACTGTCCCTCTAAAACCTCATCTCACGAGTCCTAGTACGACTCGTACCACCTCATCATGAGTCGTACTTTGTTCAGCTGTCTATATTGAATGTACATCTGCATAGACCCATTTTTCTTCTTCACAAATAACATTGGAGCGACTAAGAAGAAACACTAGGCCTAAGGAACCTTTTACTCAACAAATCCTGTAACTGATACTTCAACTCCTTTAACTCTGCGGTGCCATCCTATATGGCAGAATGGAAATAGGCTGAGTGCCCGGCTGTAAGTCAATACCAAAATCAATATCTTAATTAGGTTGAATTCTAGGAAAGTCCATTAAATATAGCTCCGAAAACTTTATAACCACTAGTACTGACTTTAAATGAGATGTGGCAACACTAGTATCACGAACATAGGAAAAATACGAGAGACAACCCTTCTTAACTAACAATTGAGCCTTCAAGAATGATATAACCTTCTTTGAATTAAGATACTAGGTACCCCTCTGCTCTAACCTAGGGATATCTGGCATGAGTAGAGTGCTTGTCTTGGCATTATAATCAAGAATCATGTGATACAAAGAAAGCCAATCCATGCCCAAAATAACATCAAAATGTACCATATCAAGAATAATCAAGTAAACCCATGTGTCATAACTAACAAGGTCACAATATAGGATCGGTACACCCCATCAACTATTAAAGAATCACCTACCGGAGTAGAAACATGTATGGGCATATAAAGAGAATCACACATCATATCAAAACCCAAAGTGAAATATGCAGACACGTCAGAAAGTAGAACTAAGATCAAATAAGATTGTAGCAGATCAATGGCATACCGAAACAATACTTGTTGTAATTTTATTGGAGGTATCTACCTCTGGTCTACTAGGAAATGCATAGCAGTGAGCATGATTATCTTCGATCTAGGTAACTCCTCTACCACCACTTTGGCTAGTCTGTGTAGCACCTCTACCTATCTAGGAAACCACCATGACCCCTAGTCGCTGGTTCCATGGCTCTAGAAGGAGTTTGATAATTCTGTTGTTGCCTTCTCTAGCTAGATATGAGCAATCCCTCTTGAAATGCTTGAGATCACCATAAGAGAAACAAGACCCGGGAACTACTATCTACTTTGAGAAACTTGAATAACGTAAAAAGATACCATAACCTGAAGGCCTCTGAGAGTAACCCTAAAATCTCTAATCTAAACTATTGGAACGTCATCCAAAAGACCCTTCCTCAAACGCCTGAATAACAGTATTCACCAGCCTACTAGACTGAGGATGAAAGCTCCTCCTAGAAAATCCCCTATCTCCTAATGAGATGCCATTATAAGTACCAGAAGTACAAGATCTCTTATCCCTAGGACCACCTAACTTTTCATGTCTTATAATATAAAAATCCTTGGCTGAATTGACCATATTCTGAACAAAGTCTTGGATGTTGCCATTTGATAAGCTGTTACATAATAGTATAAATCAAACCCCTTATTAACCAATGAATCCTCTTAGTATTTTCGGGAAAAATCATCAATGCATGACAAGAAAAGGCATAAAAACTAGTCTTGTACTTAGTTACTAACTACCATCATGAATCAAGTTCTCAAACTGGTTCCTTCTCTCTTTCCACATGCTATAGGGGACGAACCGCTCTAAAATCACCTGATTAAACTGCTCCTAAGTTAAAAGAGGAGTCACTGCTAGTCTAGAAGCAATATAAGATTGCCACCACTACTTAGTTGGCCCACATATCTGAAAAGTAGTGCAATAGACTCCATGGGAATCCACCAATCCCATATTTTTCAACCTCTCATGGAAACTAATGAGAAACTCATATGCATCCTCTCCCTGTACACCCTTGAACTGGGGTTGGTCCCTCTTCTTAAAGTGCTCAAATCTCATCTGCTCATCATCAGGCGTAACAAGCCTAACAGTTAGCGATACTCTAATGCCCGACAAGGGCATGCCCCTAAACCTCGAAGCTACTGTTACAACTAGCTGTCCAGTTGGGACTTAGAAATCTAGAACAACACTATGATCAGGAGTCTAACCTTCCATCCTCATCTAAAGTACCAAGCAAGGTATCGACATGTACCATGCCCTCAAGAGGTCGAGTACATAGATAAGAGCATCCTATAGTACTGGAGTGGCCACAAATCCTAGTGTTGCCTGAGCTTAGCCCACCTCTTCATCTTGGATCTGATCACCACCCAAATAAACCCAGCCTCGGAAAAACTCGCCCCGACTGGAACCCAAGCAGTTGGCAGTGCTCTCACTCTTATTGGTTTTGTAACCAGGACCCTGGCCCCAACTTGATCTCTATCTCGCTCGCGATCCACAACTTAGGAAGAAGGTGCAGGTGCTGCTATAGGCTCCTAATCCCTGGCAATAATGGCTGGTGTCCTCACCACCTACAAGAGAATGAAACAAACAGATTTAAAGAATCAATCCAAATAAAAAAATGCATAATAAAGAATCAAAGAATAGAAGATTCATAATATCCTGTAGCCTCTCGAGATAAGTCACTAACCTTTTCACACTAAGTCGCAAGTCTACCAGACACAACTTATACTCATGAGACCAATGATCTTAGATGCTCTGATACCAAGTCATCATGACCCAAAAATGAGGACCGTGATGACACCAATCCCAATCCCACTAATAGGTAATCAATCCTTTAATTCATCTATTAGTTTAGTACACAACTCGCAAATTAGTAGTTTGAAATGAAAGTAAGTCTTTAAATCAAGTAAATTAAGTAAGAAAAGTAGAAATTCATCATCAACACCTTAAAAACTGGTGACATGAGTATAAGCCTTTGAAAATCTTAGAAATGTAGAAAAAAGGTAATATACTATCTGGAAAAAGGAAAAAATCCAAAATAAGATAAGAAGTCCAGAATGTTGCACAATAGTCGAGAATCTACTCTAAGACTTTGAGCGGACTCCAATGATTGCAAAGGATCACCTAGAACTTAGTTGTAGAACTAAAGCACCTACAATATCCTATAATCAATTGATTCTTATAATGACTATAATTGCAACAGTTGTACTTTAAAATAACGCTATTTACAATATCACAAAAAAATCTTTTACTTTTGTTGTCTTTACAATTATACAGACACACACATGAAAGGAATAAGGAAGAAAAATATATTTTGCTCGTAATATTATCTTATACAATTTTCACAACTTTCACGAGTTCAACGTCATTTAACTATTTCATATTTAAGATTTAATTATTCTTTTAGTAACTCTTCAAATTTAAAATTTTATTATGATGCTTCTTACACTTTTTTGTTTGATGAAGGAAGTGAATTCATTAAAAAAGCATCAAGAAGATGCATCAATTACAAAATATGTTATTGGAGTTTATAAAAAGTCTAGAAACTATACAAAACAAACTATGCCAGAACTAAAGTTCTAATAAAATCCAGTAGTTGATCTGAACTTCTAACTGGACGCAACCAGACCAACAAAAAAAACTAGCAAAACATTTAGCCTTTAAAAAATCTATAGGAGTTGAGACCCCTTCAAAACATCTCCGATTTCTTTCCATCCATATACACCAAAAAAGAAGGGAGGTATCGTTGTCCAAATTTCTTTGATAGCCTTATCAACTATTCATAAACACCAACTCATATGATGCTTCCTCTATTTTAATAACTTTTCAATCACTCCATAAAAACATACATTGTGCATTTTTCATAATTTACTTAACACGGTAAGGTGTCATGTAATGCAAACTACAATGTATGTATCACATAAGAAAAAGGAATGTCTAAAACTACTAATAGAGAATCAATTCTCTGGAAACTAAAGAAAAATTCATTTCCTATTTGTGGCTTTTTGTTATTGCATCCTATTACTAACTTTTACTCTACATATCATTAGTCTAAATCCTATCAAGAACTTTTACTCTTCATCTCATTGTTCTACCTACTATCAAAAACTTTACTTTATAATTAGTCCTCCATAAAATTTTTTGAAAGAATAAAAGAAACACACTTTCCAACATTTGAGTTTGATTCCTCAATAGTAGTCTTAGTTAGTTTGAGTCATTTAAGTGTTAGTTATCAGCAAGGTGATTTTTCAGCCAAAGTCATGAACAGTTCAGAACATTTTATTTATATTCTGGATCTTATTCCAATTACTGGATCGAAGTTAATGAGCAGGCCTTGATTCTCCATAAACTGCAAAAAGTTTCTTGACGTACTATTAAATCCAAGCTCTTCTAGTTATTTTGTTATTCCCCCTCTTCGGTCTTCTTTTTTTTAGCATAAACGGGAAGTTAGAAGGAATTCAAACTTAAAAATCATCAACATTGTTTTGATCTGGGAGGTTCTCTTCAGCACTCTACTGATGCAACTCAATAGGAAATATTATCCTTTGTCCTTCTTTCATAGGCAATCTCACCATGGTTTGTCAATTTGGGTTCTTAAATTCATAATTAGGGTTGAGAAAATTTAGGGAAGGAATGGGAGTTGGGATGAGAATTCCTGAAGAATTGGCATTGGTGTTTATACATAACTTCAGTTATACCACAAGTTTCAAATTAGTCACCTCAAAATGCAATTTATATTAAAGTTTTTAAGAAATTAATAAAAATCTCAATCAAAGAGATATTTCAATGTTGTAGATTTAATTAAAAACACCAAATTTTCATCATAAACACTCAAAAAACTTCTGAACAATCACTAGAAGCTGATTATCTAAACATATTACAGTAAAAAAATATGAATCAATTTAATTAATTGTTCATCAACGTTAAAGTAAAACATCACAAATGATGACTTAGAAAGCACATAAAAACATTTTTCCCAAATCACAAATCGTCATGGACATCCCAAATAACAAATCAATTTAGCCAAGGTGTTTGGATATCTGGAAAAAAAGATTATTTGTAAAAGAAGACAAGAAAGTGAAGAAGAGGAATGAAGCCTGTAACCATCTTGAGACCTACATGAAAAGCGGAGATTAAGACAGATGCAAGGGATTAGATTGAGACAAAAACAAAGGTTACACATCAATGACCCAAAAACATCACTAATTATGGTGGGGAAGAGAGATGGATTAGGTTACTTGAGAAGATGGCTGACGATTGTTACTGGATGTTGCTGGTGACTGTTAGACGACAGTGGAAGAATCATCCAGATTCTTAGGGATGCTTCAGCGAAAATGAATTGGAGGGATTGATTTTCATTTTTTAAACAATAATTAGAGGAAATAGTTAATTGTTGTCTAAAAGAATTGGAGAAAAAGATAAAATGATAACATTTGCTTTTAATTAGTGGATTTTAGTGGCAAATTATATTTTTGTAGGCAAAAAGAATATTTTAGTGGTGAATCTTCATGGGCTGCTAATTTTTCAAGTACAAAAGTTAATTAGTGACAATTGTCTTATGCCGCTAAGTAATTGTCGCTAAAGATCCTTTTTGTAGTCGTTTACCCCAAACGCCAGAAGAAAAACTTGTACAACAAGGTATAGAAAAAGCAAGGGTGAGTACAACGAACATGTGTACTCAACAACATCATTGACTGAACCTTAAATGAAGTGATGGTGAGGGTCGGTCCTATACTGCTCTCGTAACCCCTCACCACAATATCAACATAAGATATCTCAAGTGAAAAGCATATAATAGCTAAAGACATCATATTTAACAGTTCAAGAAAATATCAGATTTCAAAGCAAGTATAGAGATACCAATAAGTCACGTTCGAAAATTGCTTAACCAACTTAACAATCAAGTCCAAACACCAAGGTAATGAAAATGAATGAAGATACAATGAAAACACAATGAATATGACCTGGACAGAAACCTATATATACCTGCTTCTTAACTTGGATACTCAGGATCCATGGGGGGCCTATGTGGTCCATTTCACATCCTGTAAAGGATAAACTAATGGTATATCATGGATGCAACATCCTGTACCAAATAAACCTTGTATACTGTGAATATTCTAGGTGATCCTATACCGAGAATTTTATCCTTTCACTTTCTCAGTTTCAATGTGCATGAGATGCAATATCGATACAACCAATCTTAAACCCAATTCAATTCTTAGCACATACAATTATAATTTACTCCAAAGTTAAAACAACGAGAGTAGGAGAGTGAAAGAGTACTCAAATAAGAATTTTATATACAAGCCTTAAACTACAATCAATTTATCAATATCAAGCAATTAATATCAAGTAAGAAACATTGCATCTATTCATGCCATAACTAGTAATCATTCTTACATATTCGCGAAGTTCATCAATTACTAAGTGAGTAACACTGCATTTTATCCCATATGGCAAGAAATCATCCGCACTTATTCACAAAGTTCATAAATTACCTAGTGAGCAATACTGCATTTTATCGCATGCATAAATGAGAAATCATGCTCACTTATTCGCTGAGTTTATAAATTACAAAGTGAGAAACACTATATATTATCCAATGCATAAATAAGAAATCATGCTCACATACTCGTAGAATTCATTACTTCAAGAAGATAGTTTCTATTTCCCATATTATGATACCATTACCTACATAAATGCTCGTCATATCATTTATATAGGACCCCAATTAAGCATTACCCATTTAATCAATCAATTAATACACTATAACATCATATGGAGTCAAACAAAATTGCAACTTGCCTTAATCAAAGTCAGAAAAGTTAAATTATGACTTTTCACTTCCTTATAGCCTCTGAAAGGTTCCAATTTGGTCAAATATGTAATATACATGAATATATGACTCCATATAAATCCATATTTCCATAATAATATCGATTCAAAAATTGGGTAAAATAGTCGACCTTGAGCCCCTGTCTTGAGTTAGGAAATTTCTTTCACAATCGATCTACCCATAAGGTGAAAAACTTATGTACCAAAAAATCAACTAAAATGGATCATTAATCGACCCCCAAATTAAATAATTATATAAAATATAAATTTAGGGCAAAACCCCCTAAAATTTCAGTCCCAAATACCAATTAAATCATGAATTAAGCAATGGAATAGAGGGAAATTCATAACTAGAAGGTTAGAATCTTTTTCCAAGAATAAATTGCGCAAACCCCCTTTAAAATCTCCTAAACAGAGGCCAAAGCCCAAAAAATGAGTGAGAAAGTGATTATACCAATTGGGGCAATTATTATAGAAGAGCTCTGAAGTACCACAAATGTGGTCATTTACTGCAAATGAGGTATCACCAGCTTGTCAACACTATCACAAATGTGGTCGATGCATTGAAAAAACCGTACTCCACCTCTTTCCTCAAAATCCGTAAAAGCGGAAGAAACACCACAAACATAGATCCTTAGGTATCACAAAAGCATCAAAACACCTGCAATTGCGACATTTCAG
Source organism: Datura stramonium (assembly GCA_018107945.1). NCBI lineage: Eukaryota > Viridiplantae > Streptophyta > Magnoliopsida > Solanales > Solanaceae > Datura > Datura stramonium. Next base: position 12,540 of record JACEIK010008227.1, read on the forward strand.
CCCTACCCACCTATTTATCGCAATTGTGGGCACCAGACACTTGCAAAGCCCAAAAACTTTCCAAACATAGAATCAACACTCTAAACTTACTTATAACCTCCCAACACAATCCATATATGCATATTAACTGAAAACCACATTTTTGACTTGCTGAAATCATCAAATCACCGATTCGAGATCGTCTTAATTGAATGGTGATCGTGGTTAACCTTAAATTCCTTAAATATAAAAATTCAACCAAGGATACAAAATACTCTCGAATTCCTCGGGATCCATATAAATTATACAACCATGTCAAAAATCACCTTTTTGACCTAATAGATCTGTCAGAATTCGAATTCGAGTTTGTTAACCAAAAATATTGACTTGGTCAAACATCTTAACTTCCAACCTTTAAGACTAAAAAATCTCACATAATACTCGTCTAATCCTTAGGGAATCGTGCAATCCATCCCCATAGTTCAAAAATTATATACAGAAGCTACGAGAAAGGGTTAAATATGGGAATCATCATAAAGTCCAAACGACCATGAGGGTCGTACATGACTGCATCTTCAAAATTCTTGATAGGATTGTGGTTAACCAAGAATGTAATGTTGGTTTATAGAGGTGGAGGTGGAACATTTATCAATAATAATATTTGACCATTCTCCATTGCTTATCATGATGGGAGATCATAATGAAGCCATACAAAAGCCTTTCGAATTTCTGAAATTCTTGATAGAGTAGAAAGGTTTCTTGGAGATAATTGAGGATTCTGAGAAGTCTTTGGAGTTGAGGTTTATCAATTAATTCTTCTAAAAATTTGGATGAGAATTCTATGGCTCTATAAATGGGTTTATAGGTTCCTTGAAATATGTCATGGCAAAGAAATCTAACGGCAGTCCGGAATAACTTAATTTTTTTAGCACTTACTACTAATTCATTTTGTTTAACAACCTATAAAAAGGTTTGGATATGTTTGAAGTATTGGTCAATATCTTCTGACTATACTAATCATCTATATAATCTATAGAAATATGACTATATTGATTAAATATGTTATTCATTATATTTTGAAATTTGGACGATGCATTTTTTAGTTCAAACGACGTTACATTCCATTCATATTATCCAAAAGATACATTAAAAGTTATTTTAGGTTTATCTTTTCCGCTATTTGTATCTTCCAAAATCTTGATTTCAAATCGAATTTAATATAATTGTTAGCTTTATAAGTTATTTTAAGAAGGTCCTTTTTATTGTGTATGGGATACTTAATCCATTTTAAAACTTTGTTAAGGGGATTATAAGTGTTAACTAATCTTGAGGCTCCTCTTTCTTTTTCTACACTATTGTTGACATAGAAGGCAAAACAACTCCAAAGTGATTTAGAAGGTCTAATAATTTTTTTATCAAGTTAATAATTAATTTCCTTTTTATAATATTCCATAAGTTCATGATTCATTTGAATTGGACTTGCTTTAATAGGGATAGACTTTTCGTCAAATCCCTCAATATATGGTAATTCAATAATATATCATTTCCTTTCTCAAAAGGCATTAGGAAATTCTAAACATACCTCTCGTGTTATGACTTCTTGTAAGCTTTTAAGTTTGGCTTCTACATTCGGGAGTTTTAAAGAGGATTCAATTCATGTAATTTTTTATTTCGTTCTTCAAAAAATTTGTTTGTTGAGAAAGTAGATTTATTCTAAAGATATTTTTTTCTTTTATACATTCACTTTCTTCTTTTGACATATTATTTAGGTAGGAAAAATGATCTATTTTGCTAAAGCAGTAGTGCGGATGCCATCTAAATCAGTAACATATGATTTTATTCGAGTTATAAATAGGGTGCCTAATATTATTTCTTCGTTTGTATCTTTAGTTATTACAAAATCATTAATAAAGCAAATTCCATCATTGCGTATGTGTACCTTATGGAGTTTATAATTTATTTTAAGTCTTTCTCATGTCACGGAGAATAACTGCATTGTACTTTCGTCAAGGTACTTAGTAGGGATTATTCCTTTAATAAAGCAATTTTGGTCTACTTCTATATCTAATAATGCAATTTTGGGAATATTATAATTTATATATATAACTAGTGTGATAGGTGTATGTCTGATCTGGGTTTTAACTATTGCAATAGTTTTTACTCCTAATTTAGTCCCTAAAGGGCTTTCTAGAGACTGCATTTCTTCTTCGTCCTTTTCTAATTTTGACGTTTCTCTAGGACCATAATGATATAATTCAGATCCTTGAATTGACTTTAGTTCATTTAATAGTTTATTAGCAAGTACTTCTGTTTCTTGTTTTTTGAGTCTTTTCTTAACATCTTTGACCTTATTTTTAATATGTAATAATTCAGTTTGAAGATCTTGTAGCGTTGTATTAGACTTTCGTTCTTTAAATTTATTTAGTAAGTTTTTCATATTAAAAGGCTCAATAGTTTCTTTATCATGTTGTTGGTTAAGAACTATATTTTTATTTCTATTAAATATTTTATTTTAAGATTTTTATCTTATGATCAATGACATGAAAAAGAAGATTTTCTTGTTATTATTGGTAATAATATTTATCCAATGGCTTTCACAGGTGCACATTGCTCCTGTGCTTCCACAATGATCAGTCGAGTTACCATTATCTGAACTATAAACAATATTAAGTTGGTATTCATCATTGAAACTCTCTTCAAGGGAAGAACTATTCTTATTTTTTTAAGAATAGAATATAATTTATTTTTTGATTTCTAGCTCAAGTTCTAAGATATTGATCTTATCTTTATGTTTATTAGGAATTCGACAATCTCTAGTGCTGTGGCCTAATTTTTCACATTTCCAACACTTATCAGTACCTCTTTTGTAAGGTGTAAAGTAACCTTTGTTGAATTCTCTTTTAGGCCTTTTAAATCTTTTTTTGGGTAATAATGGGGTTTTTCAGATTTATTCTTATAGTGCTTGTATCTTCTTTTAATTTTCTTGGATGTTTCTTTTGAAGGGGCAAATAACTTGACGTATCTAAAGCCTTGACAAAAGCTTTCTATTTCCTTTTTGGATATTTTATTATCCTTTTTAAGCTTCATATCTATACATAATTCAAGCCCTGTGGCATTTATAAAACTTATAAGGACATCATAGGTTAATGGACTATTAGGAAATTTTCCATCAAATATATCAATATGAGCCACCCATTTTGGCTGTTTAATTTTTGTAGTAATTTTTCATCTTCCTGAAAGGGTAGTCCAACTGCCTTTTTTAGTTGAGAAGATAGGCTTGAGCTATCCCTTACGGATCCAAGATGTCTCCATTGCTGGGTTCACTTGTATGCGAGGATGCAATATCTAATAACTCCATTATCTGTTTTTATTCGGTATCTCTTTTTAAGTTTGATAAGGCTTCTTTGAGCCTTTTTTTTAATTCCTCCTTGGAGAGTTGAGATTCTTGTTGCAACGAAGAACTTGAAGTTTTCTTGTCGTTGTAGGGTGTTGCCGACCAGCCTTTGATTTTGATAGTCTTACTCAGATATAAGATCCTCTCAAATTCATGAATATTAAAGGACTAGTTGATAATGTAGGAAATTCTTTTTGTAATAAAAAAATTACACAATTTAATATTCTCTGGTAGGGTAGAAATCTTCTGCTCCACCTAGAATATTTCAAACCATGTCTGAAAATATTTTGACAATACCTGCTTATTTTCTCTGAATTGGTTCCACCATTTGTAAAACTATCTGGGGAGGACCGCACTTTTGATTTCTTTAGAATACTTTACAAACCAAGAGTGAGTGTTTGTCACGACCCGAGTCTACATCCTGGCTGTAACATGGGACTTAGAACCATGAATGACTCCAAGATAACCCATGACATAGCATAATACTAACATAATATGAATTTAGCAGAAAACTAAGTGGAAGCTAACTGAAAAAATAACTGATCATTATGCGTAAGGACATAGTTTGTCAAAAACACTAAGTCATAGATACTACACTACACTGTCTGGAAGCCTCTACTAATCTGATGAGATGTTAGGACAAGCCCCAGCTAACTCCAAAGCCAGTAACTAGAGTAATACTAAAATAAAGGAAAAACATAACTCTCATCCTCGGAAGATGAGGACTTACCACTACTAGCTGATAAAGTCTGGAATATGTCTAACCGCGGGGCTGAGTCTGAGTACCTAAATTTATGTCATAAAATTATATAGCACATAGAATATGTGGTTAGTACTTGAAAAGTACAGAGTATATGGGAAATGTAACTAAAATCAATTACTTGTGTAAATCTAAGAAAAGGACTGTACATAAACATGGCTGAATACAGAAGTTGGGGTAAAGTAAAATGATCTTATCTGAGATGCATGAATACCGACATGGGATGCTAGTTTGGAAACATTTAATGAATACAAGTAAAAACTAGTATACAGGTACTGAAGACTGAATCTGAAATCATAAACTGAAAACTGTAATCGAAACAATTGCACTGAAACTGAAACTCTACTGTGATGTGGGAGAGCCTATTAATAAAAAAACTCCAATCTGAGCTCATGGAGCCCGACCTGTAACCCTGGTTAGAAGGGTATTCATATCATTCCAAATATAAGAGCCATGAATGGCGTGATAGAACTTGTGAATTTAGGAAGACAATCTCAACTAACGACGGCCCCTGCATGCACCCATTGAGGTAAGAGGGACACTTTCACTAGAGAGGATCCCATATTCCTCGGTGTAAGGGAAATATTCCTACTATCGAGGGTCCCTTATCCTATGGTGGCATGTATTTCTAAGACCTGGGTGTGCTGGAACCCCGTCCTGCTTAGCGCTAGGTGCTACTCCCAACTGAACATAAGGACAGATGTAAACTGATAATCTGAAGCTGATGTCCTTAGACTAGTCAGAACCACTTTATCTAATAAGGATCCCGAGAGCCTAAAGGACCATGAACATGCTAATACTGAGGGCTCAAAAATAATGTTCTAAGACTAGCAAGGACTACTTTCTAACTAGCAAGAGGCACTGAGAGTCTAAAGAACCATAAACATGCTGATCATACTAAATTCATGAAAAATCATAGACTCAAATCATGGTGTAATTAATATGTATTGAAATTATGGTAAAATCATATACTTCCAACGGATCATATTTTTTGAAAATAGTGCTAAATCATGGTTTGGTATTATAAATCATGCTATTATCATATCATGGACATAAATCATGAATTTGAGAGGGAAATCAGGAACATAGATAGCTATTGATCATAAGAAGCTTGAGAGACATGACGAACATAAGAGAATTTATATGTAGAATCGAAATCCTACGACATGCTTTTCTAGAATTTCAGGATTCTAGGGTTTATGAAAACAAATTAGTTGAGACACAAGGGTGAAAGTAACCCTTGTTGATGTCCCACGTAACTCGTGGAAGGATCCCCTTAGATAACTTGAAGCTTGCAGCACCTTGGAGTGAAACCCTAGTTCTTTACCCTTGAGAAGAGAAGGGAGAAGATGACATATGGTGTATTAGAGTGAATGAGGGATTGGGCTAGTAAAACCCCTTTAATTCATCCCATACGAGTCCCAAAATGACATTACTTAGAAGTTAAAAGCATACGATTTTATCAAAATACCCTTGAACTACCGAAATTAAACTGGAACTGGCAAAGCCAACGAACAACAGGACGGGTCGAGGTTCCAACCAATGGGTCATTGTACCCTTTGTTGATTCTCACTACTGCTCTGGATCATCCCTTGAACCTGATTCAACGACTAGATATAATAGCTGCTACAATCAAATAAAGGGTCATATAATCCACTCATCAATTCAGGGCCAATTTTGACATTGTCTAGAAGTTCCATTCCATGGGGATAACTAACAGGTCATTGGTTCATAGGATGGCTTGTCCTTGCATTTGTTCAATGGCCTGGTGCAATTTTTCTGCTGGTTTTTGCCGAAAGTTTTGAATTTGATCTTAGAGACTTTTGGGGTGTTATAGTGTTGGGCCTTAGATATATAGAATTATACTTGGCTACTCTATAATCATACCAACTATATGTCTATGGTCTATGAGCTCTAGATAGGGGAATGGGTATATGTAGATAATCTATAAACCATTCAGAAGGACTTAAAAAAATCCTTTTAATTATAAACTTTGAGTACTGAATATTGTCAGAATTATTCGAACATTTTAATTTGTGCTCAATTTTTTTAAATCTGTATCTGTTAAAATAAAATCACAATAACTTTGGATTTTTAGGGGATCATTTGTTTCCACATAATTCCAATTTGTATAGCATGATTTTAGCAAGTATGATACTCCAAAACCTATATACATTTTATCCAGCGCCATGATCGGTAGTACCTGCAATACTATAATCTCAAATTACTGTTTATTCAAAATATTTTTCTCTGTTTTCATTTCTGGGGTGGATGGTGTAACTAATTAGACCTCAATTTTTCTTTGAAACTGGTTCCTTTTGAGTCCTAGGTCATATATACATGCTTCTTATGGCAATATGGGTAAAATCTTAGCACATTTTAACCTGCAAAAATCTAATAATGTATGTTAGCTCATCTTGAAGGATAAAACATAAAATCAACGCAATTCACATGACTTTTATTCTCAAAACACAACTAAACATGGACAAAATATGGAAATTGGACACATCAATATTCCTAAGATCAATAGACTCACACACACGCTGAAAAGAAAAGAAGGGTCATGACCCAAGTCTACACCCTGGACGCAACACAGTTCCTAGAGCCACAAGTGATCTCAGGATAACCCATGGTATAATATATTACTGCATGATCTGAGTTTAAAGAGAATCTGAGCCGAAACTAACTAAATTAAATTTTTTTTTGAAAAAATACTGAAATATATTGCATTTAAAATAACTAGGTAGATACTGAGTTATAAACTAAACATATTAACTCTATATTGTCTGAGAGCCTCTACTAACTGGTGATCTACTAGGATAATCCCCCAGGTAACTCCAAAACCTAAAGACTAAAATAATACTAAAATAAAGAAATATAGCTCCCGTCCTCAGAAGATGAGGACTCACCACTACCATCTGATAGAGTCTGGAACATGTCTAACCGCGGGACTGAGTCTGAGTACCTGAGTCTATATCATGAAACGATATAGAATATAAAGTATGTGTAAGTAATCTGAATATACTAAGTATATGAGTAATGCAACTAGAACTGAATCATGCTAGTAATCTGCGAAGAGACTGTACTATATACATAACTGGATACATAATTGAGGTAAAGTACAATACCCCTATTTGAGATGTATAAATACTGACATGATATTCTTGTTGGAAGATAGTTAATGAAAATACGAGTAAAACTGATTTATAGGGCCATGTACATGCACTGAAACTGAAGCTGTAATCATAAACTAAAAACTATAACTGATACGAATTGTACTAAATAGAATTTGAAACTGAATAGCGGGAGAGCCCATTAACCAACATATAACCAAGTTATCTATATGTGGAGTTCAATGTATACACCCCATCGAATAGAGCCTACCGTACCTTGCCTAGAAATAATGGCTGGATTGTGTGATCACTACCTGAAAAACCCATTCGGGTTAAAACCTATGGTGGCGCATATTTTCTGGGAATTTGGGTGCACTGAAACCCCAGCTCTCTCAGTGTTAAGTACTACTCCCAACTGAACACCTAGTTATATTTAACTATACAGAAAGCTTGAAACTAATGTCCTAAGACTAGGTCAGAGCTACTTATCTGGAAGTGTCCTGAGAGTCTAAAAGACCTGAAATAAACTGGCGTTCTATGACTTGTCAAAGCCGCTTTATCTAAAAGCGTTATGACAGTCTAAAGAACAATGAAGAAAACTGGTATTCTAAAACTTGTCAGAGTTGCTTATCTGAAAGTGTCATGACAGTCTAGAGAACATTGAACATACTGAAAACATTGACTTTCAATCAAAGAATTTATGCTAAAATTCATGCTCAAGTGAAAGTATCATGATAAGACAACATTTCTAATCAAATTCTAAATCATGCAAGTTTTACTTAAAAAATCATGCTAAAGATCAGGTCTAGGAAAGAATACTGTATAAATGAAACCAAGACATGAATTTTAGCTAGTAATAGTCATGGAAAACTTGAAGAATTATTAAGATTAAGGAATTCATAAGCTGACTGAGGAACCCTAACTTCTAATTTCCTAGAGGGCTGGAAATAATTAAGTTTTTTCTAAAAATAATTTGGGACATAAGGGTGAAAGGAAACACTTGTTGAAGTTCCACATACTTGGTCTTTGAAGAATCCCTAGCTAGAATCTTGAAGCTCTTGAAGAGGAACCCTAGGTGTTCTTGAGCCTTGAGAGAAAGAGAGAAGAAGAACTTTACGGCGGTTGTGAGAAGAATAAGGTATTAGATTAGGAAAACCCCTCCAATAGGACCTTTAGGAAACCCAAAAAGACCTACTTTAGGAGCTAAACACATAGAAAGTTACAAAAATACCCCTAGAAAAATGATCTTATAAATCTGCCCGTACAGTGCTACGGGCCGTACCACAACTCGTAGTGACATACCACAGGTCATGGTATGCCATTCGTGGCTTTTGGGTGGCTTAAAAACTTGTAGAAACTCTTGATATGGGTTCTTGGAATGAGTCGTACCTACATACCATGAGTCGTACCATGACTCATAGTGATTGACTAGTCCTAACCATCAAACCTGACAGTGCTTTACTAAACTGGCCATAACTTTTTACTCCGAACTTCGATTGACGCAAGGTTAGATGAGTTGGAAAAAAGACTCAAAGGGATAATTTGATATACTGGATCACCCAAAAACACTTTGTAAAATAGGAGTTATGATCATTTAAAGTTGACCTTGTATGAACTTATATGAAAAACTCGATCGGTAGGAAAACTCTCAACTCAACTTTATGCTAGAGGTTCTTTATGACCCTAATTTGTATCCAATGTACTTATAACACATAAGAATTGATATTAACACCTTGTTTTCCATAACATTCATTGGTTTCGAGTCTATCCACATACCTAGAACGATTTCAAATTTAGTCTGAGAGTCCGAGGGGTTAATATATCTCGACTCATGGTCAGATGGTATGAACCATATCACGTGCTACGATCCGTGACATACTACTCATAACTCCCAAGCCATATTGGTAATTATCTGAACCTCTTACCATGGACACTAACAATGACCCCTTCCACCTTACCACGGGTCGTACCATGGCTCATGGTTACCTAAAATTTTTTGAGCACTTCTCTGAATACCCTACCACGGACCATCTCTATGACTCGTACAATTATGATATGAACCATAGGATCCACTCATGGTTTACTTGAAGACTTCTATTACTTCTCTGGAAAACACATTACGAGTCCTAGTATGAGTTGTACCATGAACCTATGACTCGCACTAAGGCTCATGCTGAGACATTTTCCAGTTTTCCCTGAAGGATCGAACTCCAAACCTTGGGTCTAACCTTAGGAACTTTTTTGATGTCACAATATATCTCCCTTGGGATCATTCGTCCTCGAATAGAGACTAATTATTCTAGAAGGATAGGGAAAGAGCTGCAATCCCAAAAGCTAAAAGCTGAACACTAAATATTAAGGGAGTGACTAACTCCGAACTGATATATATATCTGAACTGAATTCATGATTCATACAGGCATGCTAATACATGAGAAGAACTAAAGGACATGAAGCTGATATGAAACGAAGTAGAGTACTAAGGAGGAATTATTTCCTCACACTAGACTAAGCTGGTAAGAACGGAGTTATAAATCCCGAAACTACTTTTAGATGTCTGAATAGCTGACATGATAACTGATCTGACTGAGAGTAAGAATTAACTAAATTCATCTTCCCAAGTAATATCTTTCATTGTCTGATTTCTCCATAAAACCTTCACTGAAACCATTCCCTTGTTTCCTCCAACTTACGAACCCGACGGTCCAAGCTTCCAACTAGAACCTTTTCATAAAAGAGACTGTCATTTAAACCAATTTCCCTAAATTCCATCAAACCATTCAAGTCTATCAATACAGTCATCTTATGGCTCCTCTGTAGCTTATTAGATCCAAGAACTTCTTTGTCTCCCTAGTATGACTAACTACTGCACTTCATGAACTTCTACATACTGAGCATTTAAGACATAGACAGAAAGTCATTCTAAAAATACCTATTACACCCACGATTTCTGTCATGGGTGAATGTACCCAGGGTTTAGAGTAAGGAAATTGTAAGCATGAACATTCAAGAAATCTAAACTGAGCATATACACGATGCAACATGATCTTATGAGCCATTTCGGTGAATCTTAAGGACTGAGTTCATAGAGTTGAGCATACTGTGAGACATGAGTCAATATACATGACGAATTTCATGACTTGAAGCTGAGATTTATGGAATCTTGGAGTAAGACTGGGATCGCTGTCTGAAGTGGTTACCTATCGTTCTAGAAATATAAATATAGGCATGCGTAGAGTGTAATGTTGACTAAAATATAGGGTAAGACACCTGAGTAGGAATGGATTGACATCCCATAGATACTATTTCTGGAACTTCCCTACTAGAACTCTTAAGAATTGACTTGGACCTTCAACTTATCATCCCCCCCTAGCTTAAAGTCATCATTCTAAGGCTCTTAGATCCTTTCTTAAGGCTAGGCTAACATCACTAACTCTTGACTTCCTATTCGCCACTAAAGCTATCACTGAAGGTTTCATACTTATAACCATTTCATCCCAGCCACAAGATAAATCTCATACTAGCATGCCAAAAGGGATCTCATACCTTATACTGTGGCTCCTGGGCCAATGTAACATCCCAAAAGTTCCCTATGTTAGACCCGAGGTTTATAGCAGGAAAACTATACCAGAACCAAACAACGAACCTTAGTACGGTTCTTTGTAGGGTCCAACGAGTCTTTGGAGGTTCTCGTTGTTTCATGACCAAAGAGCTGTTAGAAATTTTCCTAAAACCCACTAGGGGATTGTATGGATTGTGGCTTGATTGAAGGAGTCGTTGTTTGTGGTCGTTGAAGAAGACTAAGAGAATTTCAAAGGAAGAATAGGGAAAAGCAACGGATGGATCAATGGTTCGTTGTTTGTTACCACGGCCCATTAGATGGGTCATTGGTTCTGCTAGTTGTTGAAAATCTCAGGCTAAGTCTGGAACCGTTCAGGTATATGGATAGACACAAGCTGGTGAATTTATGGAAATAAGGTGTTAAGATCAATTCCAAAGTCTAATAAGTTCATTATATACAAATTAAGGTTATAGGTAACTTCTACCATAAAGTTGAGTTGAGAGCCTCCTTACCGATTGAGTGTTCAAATAAGTTCTTACAAGGGTCAACATCAAACGAATTGTTACACCCCATAAGTTTTTAATGTTTAATAAGCCTATTCGTATGTTGTTTGAGAGTTTTAGAGTGTCCTACGTACGAGTAAAGGGTCGGGGGAAAGGCCGAACGAGTGCAAAGTCGGGATTTCGGAGGAGGAGGCCAAACCAAGCTGCCAAGAGGGGCAAAGTGGCACGGAGCTGCTCCTTCGCGTTAGCCAATGTGGCACGGAGCAGAATCAACGCGTTGGGCAGTGTTCCACGTTGCCTTGTCTGCAGCCTCAAGTATATATAGGCCTCACCCTTAGATTTCATGTTATTTACTCATATAACTTCGACCGGTAGAGGTAAGGATGCAGGAAACATTTAATTTTCATCTGATTACGCCACTAAATGCCGTACAAATCCAAATTAACTTCAGGTATCGAAATATAAGTCTTTAGGGAGCATTTCTACGGAGTTAGTTTCGTGAAATTCGCCTGGCGAATCGTCGTCCCGCCGAGCCAAAGTTGTTGGAATTGCTCCAAACTAGTGTCAATATGATCCCAGGCTTAAAGTAAGCATTTCTCCCTTTTAGACTTTCGAGAAATAACGAGGTTTCGATCGTGTTCCGTAAAGTTGGAATATAGTTAATATTTATATATAAAGTTTTCCTTTTTGCCGAATTTAGTGTT
>JACEIK010008228.1:2638-65137 GCA_018107945.1 Datura stramonium
TGGGTCCAGTCCCTGTGGGTTCGACATTCCGGTTCTTAAAAAGAGCCACTATATTACTTGCACGACCCGTACACTTGCGGACGCGCTCATGCGGGCGACGGACACCCGCTTCCCAGGATAAATGATTTGTTTTATCAGCTGCAAGGGGCGAAATATTTTTCTAAAATTGACCTGAGATCCGGATACCATCAGGTTCGGGTGCAGGAGAAGGATGGCCCTAACATGACTTTCGGGACTAGGTATGGTCATTTCAAGTTCCTAGTTATGTCCTTCGGGTTGATAAATGCCACAGCAGTATTCATGGATCTAATGAACAGTATCTTCCGACCATACTTAGATTTGTTTGTGAACGTGTTTATTGATGACATTTTGGTGTACTCCCGCTCAGAAGAAAAACACAGGAATCATTTGCGGACAGTACCTCAGACCTTCAAACACCGCCAACTATATGAGAAATTCTCTAAATGTGAGTTTTGGTTGAATTCTATAGCTTCCTTGTGCCACATCATATTGGAGGCTAATACTCAAGTTGTCTCACAGAAAATAGAGGCAGTAAAGACCTAGCCCAGACCTACCACTCCCATAGAATTTCATAGTTTTCTGGGTCTAGCCGGGTATTACAGGAGGTTCGTGGAGGGCTTTTCTACCGTATTGGCGCCCTTGACTAAATTGACTCAGAAAGTAGCCAAATTTCAGTGCACTGAGGCTTGTGAGAAAAGTTTCCAAGAATTGAAAAATAGGTTGACGTCGGCACCAGTGTTAACATTGCCAGAAGCTTCATAGGGGTATGCCATGTATTGTGACGCTTCAAGCGTCGGGTTGGGGTGTGTCCTGATGCAACATGGGAAGGTAATCGCTTATGCCTCCAGACAGCTTAGAAAGCACGAAAAGAACTATCCCACCCATGATCTGGAGTTAGTTGCAGTGATTCATGCCTTAAAAATATGGAGGCCTTACTTGTATGGTCTACATATGGATATCTTCACGGATCATAAGAGCCTCCAGTATATCTTCACACAGAAAGAGTTGAATTTGCGACAGCACTGTTGGTTAGAGTTGCTAAAAGATTATGACGTGAACATCTTATATCATCTAAGGAAAGCTAATATTATAGAAAATGCCCTCAGTCACCGATCTATGAGGAGTTTAGCATATCTGAGGCCATAAAAGTGGGAGATGTCTCGAGAGTTGCATCGATTAGCCAGTTTAGCAGTTCGGGTAATAGATTCAGGGGATGATGGGCCATAAATCAGAATACAACAGTATTGTCCCTGGTGGTAGAGGTAACAAAACGGAAGTATGAGGACTCTCATTTAGCGCAACTCAAAGATAAAGTTCGACAAGGTGAACTAGCGACTTTTGAGGTAGCCGAAGATAGGGTATTGAGGTACAGAGATCTCCTCTGCATTTCAAATACGGCAAGGCTACGCTAACAAATTATGGCATAGATACACTACTCTCGTTACTCTCTTCATCCTAGATCGACAAAGACGTACAAGGACATAAAAGAGATATACTGGTTGCCAGGAATGAAGAAAGATGTAGCTACATTAGTAGCCCAGTGCCATAATTGTCAGTAGGTGAAGGCTGAGCACCAGAGACCTGGCAGATTAACTCAGGAGATGACTATACCAATGTGGAAGTGGGAATCAGTTAATATGGACTTTGTGACAGGGTTACCCCGTACTAGACATAAGTTTGACTCTATTTGGGTTGTTGTTGACAAATTGACGAAATAAGCTCACTTCCCACCAGTTCGTACTATATTTTCAGCTGAAGACTATGCAGAGTTATATATTAAAGAGATAGTCCGATTGCACGGTGTTCCAGCATCTATTATTTCTGATAGAGGAGCACAATTTATAGCTAGATTCTGGCAGTCATTTGAAAAAGGTTTGGGAGCATAGGTTAATCTGAGTACATCCTTTCATCTCGAGATAGACGGCCAGGCAGAGTGCACCATTCAAACACTCGAGGATATGTTATGAGCATGTGTGCTAGACTTTGGAGGGAGATGGGATGAGAATTTAACCCTTATTGAGTTTGCATATAATAACAGTTACCATTATGCCATATAGATGGCGCCTTATGAGGCATTATATGGGTGGAAATACAGGTCCCCAGTTGGGTGGTTCCAAGTAGGAGAAGCAGGGTTAGTCGATCCAGACCTGATCCACCAGTCAGAAGAGAAAGTGAAACTTATCAGAGAACGGTTACTAACATCTATGAATCGTTAAGAATCCTACTCCGATGTACGGCGCAGATACTTAGAATTTGATGTGAATGACTGGGTATTCCTCAAAGTGTCACTGATGAATGGCGTGATGAGATTTTGTAAGAAGGGAAAGCTTAGCCCGAGATTCATTGGGTCATATCGGATCATTCGAAGAATAGGCCGAGTGGCACATGAATTAGAGTTGCCTCCAGAGTTAGAATCTGTTCATCCAGTATTTCACATATCTATGTTGCGGAGGTGTATAGGTGACCCATCCCGAGTGGTACCAGTTGGAGATATTCAGGTCACTGAGGAACTAGCTTACGAAGAGATCCCAATTTCAATATTAGATTGGCAGGTTCGCAGGTTGAGGACTAAAGATGTGACCTCCGTTAAAGTGTTGTGGAGGAATAGAAATAAAGAAGGGATGAACTGGGAAGCTGAGGATGACATGAGGTCTAGATATCCTCACTTGTTCCAGGATTGACTCAAATTATACAGTTAAGATGGTATTGTTACTTAGTTGTTATTTTATTTCTTATGTTATCAATATTGTTTGATTGGTTATCTCTTAGCTGTGGAATAGTTATTATAGTGTTGTGTGAAATATTTGTCTTGTACTTTTCTGCGTTTCAGGGTTTTTGGATAGTCCATATTACAGGGGAGACTCTGTCCAAGTTTTTCCAGGATAATAGTTGACTAAGTTAAACTCCTGCGGATGACATTCGAGGACGAATTTCCTAAGGGGGGAGGATGTTACACCCCGTCAGTTCCTAATGTTTAGTTGGCCTACCGTACATTAGTCAAGAGTTTTATAGTACACCGCGTGCGAGAAAGGGCTCGGGAAAAGGCTGATCGAGCACGGAATCGAGGTTGCGCGGGAGGAGGTCGAAGAAGGCTGCCAGAGGGGCAATGTGTCACGGACCCCTCCCTGGCGCGTTGGGCTCCGTGGCATGCCCGTGTTTTGGCGCGATGGAGTCCATGCCATGGACCCCCTGTCCACCTCCCAACTATATATATATATAGAACCTTGTTCATTTGATATATATATTCAAAGTAAAGCTTCGTCTAGATAATTCTTCTATTTATGCTATGAAATGTTTCCCAAATTCAAATTAACATCTGGTATTGACATTAAGTCCATAGGGAGCTTTACTATGGAGTCAGTATCATAAAATTTGCCTGGAAAATTGTAACCTTGCCAAGTCAAAGTTGTCGGAATGACTTCAAACTAGTTTCTATATGATCACAGGCTTCAAGTAAGTATTTCTCCCTTCAAAACTTTAGGGAAATTATACATTTTCGGTCGTGTTTTATTAAGTTGAAGTATAGTAAATATTAGTATTATAAGTTATTGTTTCTGCCGAATTTAGTACTGAAACTAGTCTCATTCTCTTAGCAATACGATTCTAGTTAGGAAGTGCTATTTGAATACCAATTAAAACTCACTAGTTACTGTGGAAGCGACAATCGTGGTATGTTAAGGAGAATTCCTTCGGCCAGTTAGTTTCCTGAGTATTATAATACAGTTTGAGCCCTAATAAGATAGTCAAAGGCATATCTATCGTGATTAGTTGTCATAGAATATTGAGTTTTATTATATTGAGGTCACGAGGGCCATATTGAGTTCTGTTATATTGAGGTCGCGAGGGCTATATTGAGTTCTGTTATATTGAGGCCGCAAAGGCCATATTGATTTCTATTGTATTGAGGCAGTGAGGGCCATATTGAGTTCTGTTTACTGAGGCTGCAAGGGACATATTGAGTTATCTTGTATTAATGTCACAAGGGCCATATCGAGTCCTATTCCACTGAGGCCGCGAGGGCCATAAGGAGTTTTAGTAGAGTAAGGCCGTGAGGGTCATTGTAAGTTCTATTAAATCTAGGATGTGAGGGACATTTTGAGTTACAGTATACTGTGATCGTCGGTAACCAGATAGTGGAATATATATTGCTTGTACCTGCCAAGGCTTATGGGGGCCCAGGTAGGTAATTCTTGTATAGGTTGTACCTTCCAGGCTTATGAGGGTCTGGTTAGGTTCTTGTCTGTATATATGTGTGTACCTTGTTAATTAAGTACTATATATAACATGACTGCTCAGGTTAAACTCTTACCTTTCTGTATGATTATTTTAGTTCTTCAGCTCTCATTCAGTTATTACTTTACTAACTTACATATTCGGTACATATTATATAGACGCCCTTTGTGGGCGCTGCATTACTTGCCTATAGGTGTAGCCAGGCACAAACCAGGACCTTCATAGCTTCTATCCAGGATTAGCAGCACAGTTAGATTCCTTCGACCGGAGCTAATAGTTTGAAGGTCTGTTTTTTGTTGATTGTTCAGTTTATGAGTAGATCAGGGCCCCGTCTCAACTACTATTCTACTCCTAGGGGATTGCAGATGTACAATACCCTGTGGTTAGTCTGTTGTTGGCCTTGTGGGGCCCTTGTGTATGTTTCATTTTGTGATGACGGCCATGTGGGGCCTTGTTTAGCTGTTGGGTAGTGGCCTTGTCGGCTAAAGCATGTATAATTTGCTTAATTTTCATTGCGGTCATAACTAGACATAATGGTTGTCTTGTTGGACCGCATAGGACTCCCTATCACTATCTGTTTCTGGGTAGCTATTTTATTTTATAGGTGGCTATGCAGCCTTGTCGGCCGGGGGCTGTGTTTACAGTCAAGATATAGCTCGTTATTTTCTTAAATTGGGAAGTATGTATGCACCATAATGCATAAGTCTAGTCAGGTCATTCCAGACCCTAGTAGGGCACTAATTGACGGTCATACCCCCCAAGGCGGGGCGTGACACCGAGGACTGAAATGGAGAAAATAAGAAAATCTACACAAAGTTAGAGAATGAGTCATCGTATGACTCATCAAGTGACTTGATGGGTCGTTATGTGACCTGTTAAGTTAGAAAGGTTGGTGAAAAGTTGGATTTCTAAGAGTCTTGATGACGGGTTAAGTGACCCGTTAAAAGACACGATAATCATCAAGTATGATTATGAGTGACAAATCATTTCATGATTTGGGAAGCCCATCTAAAGTCATAATTTTGGCACGCCCATGTAAAGTGAAATATGCTTCACCATGGCTTTTAAGAAAAGGCTTACATGATAAGTTTTAAAGTGATGTTTTGGAGTCAAGACTCCCATGAAAAAGATTTAAGCTATGTTTCGAGAATATTATTATGAGCGATATGCATATTTTGGGAGTAGTGTCTAGCACTGAGTAGGCCTGAGATTCCAAGGACCAAAGTCTCATAACTATTCACCACCATAGGTATATATACATATTTGGGACCTCTCAAGAGAGTACTTCCCCCGCCTGAGGGCACACCAGTGATATCACACCTTCATCATTTTTTGCCCTGGCGAAGCTTGGGTTGGCTTTTCCCACTTGAGCGAGATAGTTGAGGCATCACGTAAGCTATATCGTGATGGTGTCAGTTATGATGAAGTCTCCCATTGTTCCTCATGTTTTAAGTTACTCCTATTCATGATTTATGATACTATTTTTTATACCAATATTTTACCCATTAAACAGTTTATGAGCTTTCACTTATGATTTCATGTATGGTACACTGTATAATTTCTATTTCTAAACCTTGGGTCAGTATGTTCAGCTTATGATGAGTATCTCCTGATTATGATTACTTCAAGAATATGACTTTTAGCATGTTGTCCTTACTCACATATTCTATCTTGTTTTATATTCATGATTTGATAGTATCATTTTACTTGCATGTTTTACTTTCTCTACATACTTAGTACATTAAAAGTATTGACCGCATACTCTATGCTATATCGTCCCATGATATAGGTTCGAGTGACCAATCTCAGTATCGATGTTAGCTCGCTCCAGCTTCAGCCTAGTACAATCCCAATTTTTGTGAGTCATTAACGTGCCATACATTTACGACACTTTTAACTCTTAAAATATTGAAAATATTTTGTGACTTAGATGTGTTTATAAATATATGAGGTGCTTTTACCTTGTCTTCAGGGAAATTAGTTCCAAGAGTTGGATTGGAAAAAAAAGAACAGAAAAGTGCAGAAAAATGACTTGCTATGAGTCTCAGTATGGAAAGCAACCACAGAAGAATTCAGAATTAGTCACAAGTGTTGAGCCAACGCATGACTCATGGTACAAGCCATACCATCCTGATATGAGTCGTACCTAGGAGTCATGAAAAACATTAGAGGAGGTGCACTTACAGAGGATCCTGGTATGAGTGGAAGTTACGAACCGTAGTGTCAACATACGAACCGTACCATGGAGTCATTAAAAAATTCAGAGGGTATTAGATTTGCAGAAGTACAAACCACAACTGTCACTTACAACTCGTAGCAGCATTGTATGAGTTGTACAACTTAACCATACCTAAGAAGGCAAAAGCTGCATTTTGCACTATGGATAGAAACCATGACTTGTAGCTTCATGCTACGGCTCATAGGATATGGTGGTAGAAGATTCCCTATTGATTTAGGAAAGGTTATCATTAGTTGTATAAATACTTTCTAGTTATTTTCCTTAGGGAGATTCGATACTTTTGAATTTTTATTCATAGATTTTGGGTTTCCTACATTCTTGCAGATTAATTACTCGAATACTTGGACAAAATTCATCATTGTTATTGAGATTTTGACAATTAATTGTGCAATTAATTCTTGGGTTCATTCTTTCATCATTATTGTAAGTCTTTAATTATGCTTTCTTTCATGAAATCTAATATGTTTCTTGCAATCATGAATAGCTAAACCCTCAAAAACTAGGATTGCGGGAACCATGGTGAAACAACAAACTAAGGTTAACACAAAGTGATTCTAAACCAATACATATGTTTGTATTGTTCTTTTCTTCATGATTAACGTTTCTTAACGACGCGCAATGTTAGGACTAGCCCAAGTTCTCTTCTTGCTTGAACATAGAGAAGTAGAGATTAGGAAAATAAAATAACAACAAAGCCTTGAAATTGAGTTTCATTGAATAGCTTGAGCTGCAATCGCATGATAGTGACTTTGAAACTTTTGATAAAGGTTAAATTGAAATCACTCATGAGACCTAACTCACTGATTGAGTAGAGTCATCTAATAGGGACGAATCACTCATTTAGATGAACATAATTTGTTAATTGTTCAGACTAAGTATTAGGATAGATCACAAGTGTAATAATATGACTTACTTATGAAGCCATGGTGAACACCTCCCTAGTTGATTGCATAACTATTGGTTACAACTCTAAAAATATTGTTACTTGTTTTACAAACCCCCCTTTGGGAAATAATTGAACTAAAAGTGTGAATACTAGCATTAGTATGTATCTTGACCATATTCCCTATTGGATCGACCCCAACCTTAGTTGGGTTCTTTATTGACAACGTCTACGTTATACTTCTTCAGTGGTGTAATTTGAGCGTCATGAAAAATGGCATCAATGCCGAGGAATACGGCTTAGGATTAGATTAATTGCTTTTATTTAGCTTTTACGTTATTTCCTTATTTACATTTTCTTTTCTTTCTATTTTTACATAGGAGACCGCTTGGTGAATTCCAAGTATGCAGAGTAACGGAAACCCTCTAGTCCCAATTGATCAATATCTTGAAAGAACACGACGGAAAATGGTTGGTTTGGAGACCCCAGAATAGATGGAGGCTAGGTTGACTGCTGAAGCACGCTGATGTGTTGTGACTTTATAGCACTTTTGACGCTTAAAATTGATAAAATAGTATGGACTTAGGTATGTTTGTATGGATATGAGGCACTTTTACTTTTATTTTAGGGAAAATAAGTGTTGGATCAAAGATTTGCAAAAGAAGCCTTAAAATGCAGAAAATCAAACCAAAGTACTAGTCTCAGTGCGAGCCGTACCTTGATTGTACGAGCCGTACTGAGAAACTTGATGAAAGTCATAAGGTTTAAGCAAGAATAAGGAAACATACAACTCTCAGTACGAGCCATACCAAGATGGTATGAGCCGTAACTAGAGTCGTAGAATTATTCATAAGAAATTGCACAAAGTTAGACTCTTGGTAAGGATGGACTCACGAACCGTGGCATCAATGTATGAACCGTACCAAGAGCCTTGGCGAACTTCAAAAGATTATTCAGTTATTGGAGGAACTCCAGACACTGCAGACAGTACGATTCATAGCAAGAAAGTACGAGTCGTACCACAACACTCATGAAGAATTCTAGAAGATGTCAGAGTTCTTAGGGCCAAACTATGGAAGACTTGCTCGACTCGTAGGATGAAGGTATGAGTCATACTAGCCTACCAACACTTAGAAAAATCTGTAGTAGCAGAGGACTTACGGAAAACAGGTACGACCCGTACAATCCTTCTATGGGTCGTAGGTCCAGTTGTGACATAGTCGGCACCAGATATGGAAAACTCCTTGTTAGCTTAGGAAAAGGTTTCTAATGTCTGTATAAATAGCTTTTACATTTTATTTTAGTTGGAGAAGTTCAGAATTGATTTAGTAGATGTGTGAAGAATTATTTTTGTGAATTTTTATCAAGTTTTGATGAGCAATTCTTGGGATCAACCTCTTGATCTCTTACGTTGTACTTGTGATTTTTCTTTGATATTCAAATTGTGTTCTCTTCCAATAATTGCTGTAAGTATTTAATTATGTGTTTGTCTATGAATTATAATCTTAGAACCATGAGAGGCTAAAACTCCACTACTGGGGGTTTTGGGAACCATGGTGGATTAACAAACTAGAGTTGCACAAAGTGATTCAAAACCAATGCAAAAAGATCGTATTGTATTCTCTTCATGTGTAAACCTTTCTTAACGTTGTACAACATTAGGACTTTCCCGAATTCTTTACTTTCTTGAACCTAGAGAGGTAGAGATTAGGAAAAGAGAATTACAACAAAGCCTTGATCTTTAAGATCATTGTATTAACTTGAGTTGTGGTCACATGGTAGTTAAATTTGAAACATATTGATAATAGTTAGTTTGAAATCGCTCATGAGACCTAACCCGGTTATTGAGTATAGTCATCCAATAGGGATGAACCAGTCATTTGGATGAACCTTAGTTATCAGTTCTACAATTAAGCATTGGGATTGATCATGTGTTTATACCTGAAGTAGTTATGAACCCATAGGGAACGCTTACCCTAGTTGTTTGCAAATCTTGATTTAAATCCTAACTATAATCTTTGTTTTAATATTGTTTTCTTTTAAATCCCCAATTTGGAGATAACTCACCAACAAGTTCAATTACCAGCATTGGTCTAGATCTTACCCTATTCCCTGAGGGTTCAACCCCAACCTCTTAGTTGGATTCTTTATTGAAAATTACCGCTTCATACTTTGTCAGGAATTGTTACACCCCGTAAATTCTCAACATGTACATGGCCTATTCACATGTTGGTTAAGAGTTTTAGAATGCCATACATGCTAGGAAAAGGCCCGGGGAAAGAGCGGATAAGCGACACGTCGAACCATCACAAAAAGAGGCTGGCAGACCTCCTCCGTGATGGACAGAGTGTCACAGAGGCTCACCTCCACGATGGCTAGCATGTCACGGAGGCTCACCTCCATGATGGCTAGCATGCCACGGAGGTGAGGTGCATCCTCAAGTATAAAAGCACCAACTTCGGTTTTAATCATTTTAATTTCATAATTTCCAGAGAATACATAGAGAACACAGCTAAGAACAGAGGGCACGGAGGTTTTGTTAAAATTTCCTTCTGATTATGCCATTATACGCGGTCCAAACTAAAATTAATCCTAGATACCGGAGTATAAAGTTGCAGAGAGCATTCCTACGGAGTTAGTTTTGTGAAATTTGGCCGGCGAACCGTCGTGCTACCGAGCTAAGGTAAGTGGAATTGCTCCAAATTAGTGTCAATATGATATACTCCTAGCCTAAAGTAAGCATTTCTCCCTCACGGACTTTCGAGAAATAGCGAGTTTTGACCATTTTTGATAAGCAAAGTTTTGGGCTATATATATATTAAAAGTGATATTTTCTTTCAAAATACTGGTGTATTTAGTCCTAATTAATATATATATGGATGCGGTTAGGAGAAGTAGCGAAATATTGACCGAATTACGCCAATTAGGTGGGGAAATTAGAAGCGGAGAGTATGTAAAGCCAATTTCTTCGGCAACTAGTAGTTCGGTATAGTAACATAACTCAAGTGCTTGTAGAATGTTTCAGAAGTCGCATATAGCTGGTATAAATTTTAATACAATGATTGGAAGCATCATGTCATGAATAGCGTGAAATTTACTAGCACGTACATTCTAGTAGAAAGTTCCGAGCTTGATTACAACATGCCGGTATGTAACATGTTCGGTCGAAACTTAGTAAAGTAATGTAAGTTCCCGTAAAATATTTAAGGAATAGAATAGTAGCCTAAAATGAAGTTTAAAAAGCATCTTAGAAGTAATAAATCATATTTCTTGCTTATTGGAAGTAGTAAATCATTTTTACTATGAACCACCGATTATACAACATGATTCTCGGCGAAAAAATTATATCTTGTTGATAGTAGGCACAAAGCGCAGTATGGCGAAGGTATATATATATACCATTATCGAGTCTGTTATGTATTAGATACATACACATATCACAATCATTAGTTTTGACATGTAGCATATACATACACATTATTATCACTAGTTCCGGCCTTGGTATCGCGGTTAGTATTACTAGTTGAGACACGACTGTATTGTTTTGGGGTTGGATTACCCTAGCATTCATGACCGCCCGGGGTTAATAGGCTTTGTATTGACTAGTCAGCGAGGCAAGGATACGTCGCTCTACGGAGTGGCATGTCGTCCCCGAGACGAAGATAGGATGTCGGTTTCCCCATATGTTGACTTGGTCGACTTTTACACACACACCCGTCGACGGTATGCTGGATGTTAAGGAAGTCCCTCTGGACTCGAGTACGATTATAGTCGGTCTCAACGAGCCCAAGTGCTACCCGGGGGACTGACTGAGGATGCTTATAGTTACTATAGGAGATGGGATGGCTAGGGTAGGGGTATGGGTGCGTGTTGTTTGTACCTCTGACTTATGAGGGCTGGGTAAGGTTTATGTGTTCTATGCTATGTTATGTTATTTTATATTATGAAATTTCGCTAGATATGAGTAGATCGCTTGATGAGAACGCTACATTTCCAACGTATGACTCCTACTCCTTTCGGTATAATTGCGGGCCAGTCTTGAACTCCTACTTTATTGATTCTGATCAATTTCCCTTCTACTTGACTCACATTAGTTATATTGCTTTTTTTATATATTTTCTAGTTGTTGCTTTACATTCTTAGTACCAACGGTACTGACTCCCATTGGGTGGCTGTATTACTTGCTGCAGTACTCATGAGGAGTCGATCCTCGTGATTCCGGCCAGCACACAGAGTCATCGGCTCCGGTCATCCGGAGCTAGAAAGCTAGAGTTTATCCTTTTTTTTTGTTATGCAGTATGGGTAAGCGGGGCCCTATCCCGACCATATTATGATATTCTTAGAGGCTTGCCGGTGCATATTCCCGTAGTTATTTGTACGATCGTGTGGCGTAGGTATATCTTACTTGTTTGTGTGGCCATGTGAGCATCGTTCGAGTTAGCGGTGGTGACCTTGTCGGTCACATAGGCACATTTGCTATTTTTTCTTGATTCAAAAGTAACTAAACAGCACGGTGGCCTTGTCGGCCCGCATAGGTTCCTTCATGCTCTCTTTGTTGTTCTTGTTAGGCATTGTTTACTTACGGAGTGTTGTAGGCCTAGTCGGCGAGCATGTTCTGGTTGTTATATAGCCCCGTCGTTTTCTTGAATCCAGAGTTAGAGCCGGCGAGCACGGAGGTCTTCTTAGGCTCGAGCGATCTAGCGAGTTCGAGGTCTAGTAAGGCACAGTGCTAGTCATGCCCCCAAGGCGGGCGTGACAAACTGAGTATCGAGAGAAGGTCGTATCCCGGGGAGTGTTCAAGCCGTGCTAAGTAAAGTCTTCTCTATGGATGTGTTGTGCACCACATACTAGACGGAGGCACCAAGGCATGATAGGATGGTTGCACTTCTTCTTATTGATCGTGCTATAGAGTGAGTACAGTATAGGGTTGAGTCCCTAAAACTTATCATACTCTTTGATTAGAGATAAAGAATTCAGATTAACGACACCCTATCACGGGCGAGAAGATTGAATATAGCGGCGAAAGAGGGCACCGGGCGGTTGCGGGGTAACTACAACGGCGGAAGAGGGATGAGGGACCTCCCAATGTAGTAAACTCTATTGGTACTACCCGGTATATTTCTATAACTCTAGAATAGGAATCGAAGCATAGTGTATATACGAGTTGATTTATTTATTAGATATATGAGTTTGACTAAGATGACCAGAGATAATATTAGATTATTAGATGCATCTGAGAAAGAGAGGTAAATGCGGGATTTCCATATCCGTCTTTTCAGATGTGGTACGATTCCATGTCTTCGTTTCGTTGCGGTAAGAAAGGCTATTCCCACCTCTTAGTTTTGATTCCGGTATAGCAAAGGGCGTAAAAATTGAGGCAATGTTGCCCAAAGTAAGCAATAAGTGAAGACGGATTAATTGATTCCAGAAAGTGTTAAAAAGAGTAAGGAGCCCCTTTTTATGATTACGTAAGTTGTGCGACCCTTACGGTAATAAGTCGGGAAGAAGCGAAGTAAGACTACTGAGTTTACTCTAAATGGGTGTAAAAAGACACATCGGTGATGAACTCCCGATAATAGTTAAGTTCGAGTCGGAAAAATGCCAAGTCCTCCCATAAAAAAATGCTAACAACGGCAAGATATACACTGCCAAGATAATATTATGATTTCGGTTGTGATCTTTGGAAGGTAGAGTGGTCGTGTGAATCGAGATGGGTGTATTTGCAAGCGGAG
Organism: Datura stramonium; assembly: GCA_018107945.1. Taxonomy (NCBI): domain Eukaryota; kingdom Viridiplantae; phylum Streptophyta; class Magnoliopsida; order Solanales; family Solanaceae; genus Datura; species Datura stramonium. Next base: position 15,747 of record JACEIK010008228.1, read on the forward strand.
AAAGAGTATAAGTGAAGACTGACCGATAAACTTATTAATAATGTAAGGCAGGTACCTTGAACCCCAGGCTCAGCTTAAGCAAGATAAGAGGAGGAAGCGAGAATACAAAATTTTAAGGGAAATTAGAATCACCTCCGGATTGATAGAATATCGTGTACTAAGGACTAAGCCTCGGAGGCGATAGTTAAGAGACGGTAAGATTGCGGTTTAGAATGTTGCGGTACGTCGCCTCACGGAGAAGTTAAGAGAGTGCCGACACAGAGACTCTAATCTAGTGCGGCTGGAGATAGAACGACGAGCAGTCATGGGCCCTCAATATAATGCCAAGTAAGTCCACAAGGTTCGAATGTTGACCCCATGTTGTAAGAGTGTGGAATTTCAAACGTGAGACCATAACTAAAGTGCATGTGTTTGTTGCTCCCAGAATGGGATAGAAAAATCCAATGAAATGATACGAGAGGACATGAGATATCATTAGGCGTTATAAACGATATATCATGTGCGGTATGAAATTGATTAAAGTATGTTAGAGATTACGTATTAATAATTATAAAATTAATAATATAAAAACATTAAAAGAAAATTATATATATATATATATATATATACGAGATATCGAATATGTTGTGAGTAGATGGCCATAAGGGTTACAATCACACAGTTACCGGTTGTTTGCTAGGAAGTATATACGAGATGTCTTGCGGGACCCTCGCCTAAAAAGGCGAGTTAAGTGTGATTCACGTATGAAGCCATAGAAACTTTCTCAGTTTCAGTTTATTGAGTTAATGGACTGATATATTTGTTGCCCAGATTTAAGCTTTAGAAGCTCATAAGAGTGTAGCACGAATCGGGGTTAGATGATACGTGCTCAAGTTAGGCGGTCCTAGCGACCGGAGTTTGGTGCATGTATTAGCAAGGAAGCATCCCGTAAAGACCAGTAACGTTATTGCATGTGCCAGAACCATAAATAACGACCGGCTAAGCATATTCCAGAGGTTAACAACACCAGTCTCCGGTGTGTTAGGTAGTGCATTACATTGTTTCTCCCGGCTTTGTAGGTGAGAGCCGGCCTTAGTCAACTTAGGTTATCATGTAGGACACCCCGCAAGTCGGCCAAGCCAAGCCGGTCGGACAAACCCGTAGGTACCCCAAGAAGGAGTCCATATCAATAATCGATGTGGTGAGTACCCCGGTAGTTCGTAAGATATTGAATCTGAGTCCTAGGAGAAGACTAGTCTTTGTAATTGCTCATAAGGCCAGAAAATTCCAGAACAACGGTATAGATCCAAGTGGATACGAACAAGGCATAAGAATCGGTAGTATACGCGTTGCTAGTGTCTCCTAAGAGCAGAGAGGGGGTGAAGGTTCCCTGTGAAGATCCAGAGACTGGTTGCTGAGGTAAGTCGGTGTCCAGCTCTACGATTTGTCCAATTAGAATAACAAGAAAAGTTAGTTTGTCCACAACTCTTGATTACACACACAAGAGCTACAAATGCCGTAGGACGTTTAGGGCATTGTTAGACTTCTTGACATTCGGGTCATTGACCCACATTATTGATTATTCCACGGTTATTCATCGAGATTATTAGAGATCATGATCACTGAGAATCCACGTCGAGATACGTGAGCATGGTGTGCGAGCATGATCATAACCAGATTATTCAGTAATGATAGCATTAACATGCGGCCCGGAAGGCGGATAAAGGTCTAGCTATACGAGGAGTACTTGTTAGTTTCTCCGGTATGATAAATCCGTATATTTGCATCAATTACATGCCAATTCCTCTAGCGAATCTACGTTTGGGTAGTATTCTTTTTGGTCACATCGTGTCGGGGGTTGGTATTTAGATAGATACATAGAAAATAGAAGCCGGTGAAAACATGGCCCCGGACCTACCACTCCGGCGAGGCACGTAGTTTCCTGGAATTAGGAGGAGTACTACAGAAAGATTTGTTGAAGGATTCTCCACCATAAACTCGACTAGGCGCGCAAAAGCGAGTAAGTTTCGGTGGACGGAGGCATGAGTAGTTTCGGGGGTGAAAGGCAGGTTGACCTCCGCCCGGTATTAGCATTGATAGAAGGTACGAGAGGGTTATGCAGTTTTATTATGATTCTTGACTCTTGGGTTAGGATGCGTGTTGATGCGGCATGGTAAAAGTAATTTTTATGCTTCCAAACAAATGAGAAATAGAATTATCCCTACCGACACAGAGTTAGCCGCATTGATCCACGCCTAAAAGATATGGAGACATTACTTATATGAGCGTCCATTTGGATATTTTCACTGACCAAAGAACCTACGGATACCTTCACTCGAGAGAGAGTTGAATACGCGACGCGTCGGCGGATTTGGAGTTATTGAAAAGATTATGACATAAGCATTTTTGTATCACCCAAGAAGAGTCAACATAGTAGCGGATGCCTCGGCCGCAAATCTATGGGGAGTTGGCATACTTGCAGCCCGAGCAGCGGGGAGGTTGGCTGAAATACACCAATTAGCCATTTTAGCGTTAGGTAGTAAAGGGACAACGAAGCGGTAAATTCGAACACCGCAGTGTCATCATTAGTTGTGGAGGTAAAGGAGCGATAGTATGAAGATCACGGCCTGGTTCAGCTTAAAGATAGAGTTCCGCAAGAGAGAAAGTGCCGGATTTTCAGGCTAGCGAGGATGAAGTGTTGCGATGTAAATGTCGCCTTTGTGTTCAGAATGTTTGAGGCTTCGCCGACGATTATGAGTAAGTACATTACTCTCGTTATTCTCTCTACCCAATGCTTGACGAAAATGTACCATGATATCAAAGAAATCTACGCGGCCAGGTATGAAGAGGAAATAGCTTAATTCATGTGATGTCCTAGCGCCGGCAAGAAAAAGCGAAACACGGAAACAAGGCGGATTAACTCAAGATAGAGTTGTGCCTCTTTGGAAGTGGGAAGTAGTAAATATGGTTTTTATAGCGGGGATTACCCCGTACAAGACAAAGAAATGATTCGATTTGAGTGATTGTTGACGGACTGTGAATCAGCCCACTTCACTGCCGTGGAAACGGCTTTCTCTGCCGAAGATTACACAGAATTGTATATAAGAGAAATAGTTATATTACGGTGTTCTAGTATCTATTATCTCGACAGAGAACACGATTTACAGCTAGATTTTGTGATCATTTCATAAGTGCAGGCAACGAGAGATTCATTTGAGCACGGCTTCATCCCACCTAAGAAAGATGGACAGGCGGAACGCACTATTCGGATGCTCGGAGAATATGTTACGAGTGTGTGCTAGACTTGATGTTGGGATGAGCATTTGCATTTAGTGAGTTTCTTATAACGAATGGTGCACTCGGCTATCCAGAAGGCGCCCTATGAGGCTTTGTATGGGGAAAAATGCAGAATCGCTGGTTGGCTTGTTTGAAATAGGAGTCATTTACGAATGGGCCGGATATTATTCATCGGTCGAGAGGAGAAGGTAAAGCATCGAGAGAACACCCTGCGGCACTCGGGCGCCGAAATCATGTATCTTGATGTACGGCGCAAGAACACGAAATTTAATATGAATGACTAGGTATTTTTGAAAGTATCTCCAATGAAAGGGGTGATGAGATTCGGCAAGAAAGGTAAGCTCGATCCAGGAATTCTTTGGGCCTTATCGGATTCGGCGGAGAGTAGGCCAAGTGGCATAGAGTTGAACTTTCCTCCCGAATTAGAGTCCGTTCATCTGGTTTTCCACGTATCTATGCTAAGTACATAGGAGACCCCTCTAGAGTTGTCCCCGTCCCAAGGGATGTCCAGGTTATGGAAGAGGCGGCGTATGAAGAGGTTCCGATAGTCATACTAGACGGAGGTAGATTCGCGAGGTTGAGAACTAAAAATGTTGCTTAATTGTCAGATACGTAACGTAATAAGAACCGAGAGGAGATGACTTGGGAAGTAGAGGAAGACATGAAAGTCAGATATCCCCATTGTTCCAGACTTAACTAGCAGTACGCTAGTATTGTTGTTTATAAATTGCCTTATATCACGTGTATAATGAGACAAAATTGGCTTTAGCCTATTGCGTGATGACTAATAGTATTGTGTAGAGTACCTGTATTGGACTTTTCTGCATTTCAGGTTTTTGAGATAGTCCATATTATAGGGGGAACTTCTGCCAAAGTTTTTCTAAAAGTCGAGTAAGTTGAGATTTCTGTAAGTTGAAGTGTACATTCGAGGACGAGGAATGTTCTTGGGGAGATGTTACACCCCGTAAATTCTCAACATGTAGATGGCCTATTCATGTTGGTTAAGGATTTTGATGCCATACATGCTAGGAAAGGCCCGAGGAAAGGCAGGATAAGCGACACATCGAACCATCGCTAAAGGAGGCGCGGACCTCCTCCCGATGGCAAAAGTGTCACGGAGGCTCACCTCGTGATGGCCCGGCGTGTCATGGGGCTCACCTCCATGAGCCTGGCCAATGTCCACAGGTGAGAGTGCAGCCTCAAGTATAACACCAACTTCGGTTTTAATCATTTTAATTTAATAATTTCAGAGAATACACAAAGAACACAGCTAAGAACGGGAGGGAACGAGGGTTTTGTTAAAATTTCCTTAGATTACGTCATTATACGCGATCCAAACTCAAATTAATCCTAGATACTGGAGTATAAGGCCCGTAGAGAGCATTCTGGAGTTGTTTTGTGAAATTTGGCGGCGAACATTCGTGCTACCGAGCTAAGGTAAGTGAATTGCTCCAAACTTGTGACAATATACTCCTAGCCTAAGTAAGCATTTCTCCTTCTGGACATTCGATAAATACTTGATTTTCAACCATTTTTTGATAATAGTGGGCTATATATATATTAAGTGATATTTTCTTCGAGAATATTAATGTATTTAGTCTAATTGATATATAGTTGATTGGGAGAAATAGCGGAATATTGGTATCGCCAATTAGTGGGAAATCGAAATGGAGGTATGTAAAGCCGGTTTCTCGGCAGGCTAGTAGTTACGGTATAGTAACATGGCTCAAGGATCTTAGGTAGGAATGTTTAGTCGCATATTATTCTTCGTATAGAATTTTAGTACAATGATTGGAAGCATCATGTCATGAATAGCGTGAAATTTACTAGCACGATACACATTCTAGTAGAAAGTTTAGAAAGCAGTACTGTACACCGTAAATTCTCGCATGTAGATGGTCTATTCACATGTTTGTTACTTGATTTTAGAATACCATACATGCTAGGAAAAGGCAGGGAAACACAACATAAGCAACACGTCGAACCATTGCAAGAGAGCAGCAGACCTCCTCATGATAGCCAAAGTTTCACGGAAATATCGCGATGGCCAGCGTGTCACGGAGGCTCACCTCCGCGATGGCAACGTGCAGCTTCGTATAAAAGCCTTGGTTTTAAGTGATAATTTCTTATGGTACACGAACGAGGGAAAACGGAGGGCACAAGTATTTTGAAGAATTTCCTTCTTATTATGCCGTTATACGTGGTCCAAACTCGGTATAACCTTTGGTAGTGAGGTATTAAGCGGCAAGGAGCATTCCTCGGGTTTAGTTTCGTGAAATTCAGTCGAGGAACCGTCGTGCTACCGAGCTAAGGTAAGTGGAATTGCTCCAAATTAGTGTCAATATACTCCTAGAACTAAAGTAAGCATTTCTCCCGCCTGGACTTTCGAGAAATAGCGAGTTTCGACCATTTTCGATAAGCCAATGTTTTGGGCACATATATATATATATTAAAAGTGAGATTTTCTTTTAGAATATTAATGTATTTAGTCCTAATTGATATATATATATATGGATGCAGTTGGGAGAAATAGCGGAACATTGTGAGCGGGTACGCCAATTGGGAATCGAAACGGAGGTATGTAAAGATAGTTTCTTTGGCAAGTTAGTAGTTCGGTATAGTAAAATAGTTCAAGTGCCGATGAATGTTTCGAAACCGCATATTATGTTTAGTATGTATTTTAGTATGATATTAGAAACATCATATTATGTCATGTAGCCTTGAAACTTACTAGCACGATGAAAATTTCTAGTAGAAAGTGACAAAAGCGATGCAGCATGCCCACTATGTGTTTTAGTAAAGTATGTTAGGATATTATCGTGTTCGATCGAAACTTAGTAAAAAAGCAATATAAGTTCTTGTAAAAGGTATTTCGAAATAGAATGGTAGCTAAAATAAAGTTCGGAAAGAATGTTAGAAGTAGTAAATCACGTTACTATAGGCTTCGGTTATACAACATGATTTTTAACAGAGAAAAAGCATATCTTGTTGATATTAGACTCATCATAGTATGGCAGAAGATTTTATATATACCATTATGATTTCGGCATGTATTAAGTACATACATAGCACTATCATTAGTTTAGCATGTAGTATATACATACACATTATTGTCACAGTTCAGCATGTAGTATACGCGATTAGTTGAACTTGGCGTATTGTTTTCGGGTTGGATTACCTAGCATTCATAACCGCCCCGGGGTTAATAAATGTATCGACTCGTCCACCAAGAGGGCGAGATACATCGCTCAGTATGCCATCCCTAGGGGACGAAGATAGGATCTTCGGTTCCCCATATTTTTCCTTGATCGACTTTTATACACCCCATCGGCCCAGGTATGCGGCTGTTGGTCGGGAGTCCTACGGACTCGGGTACGATTATAGTCGGGAATCGAGTAGCCCAAATTGCACACCTAGGGGGCCAGGCGGGATGCTTATAGTTATTATAGGAGATGGGATGACGGAGTAAAGGTATAAGTGCGTGTTAGTTGCTTTACCTCCTAGAAACACATGGAAGCGGAGTAAGGTTTATGTCTGCTATGCTATGTTATGTAATGTTATATTATACCATGTTACGCTAGATATGAATAGATCGGCAGGTAAAGCTACATTTCAAGGTATGACTCCTACTCCTTCCAGTATAGTGCGGACGATCTTGAACTCATACTTCATTCGATTCAGTCCCTACTTCGCCACTTGATTCTATTATTATATTGCTTGTCTTGATTTATTTCGTTTTGCCCCACCTGTACAGCCAATGCTGGCGCTGTTTGAGGCGCTGCATTACTTTCCCTGCGAGTTCTCATGACGAGCCCACCCTACGCAATTCAGCGGCCTCTGAAGTCATCGCTCGATCATCTGGAACTAGATAGCTAGAGGTTTATCCCTATTCTTTTGTTAATACCTGCAGTATGGGTAGTAAAATTTGTCACGACCATATTAGTATTCTTAGAGGCTTGATTGAATATTCCTGTCGTTAGTTGTACCGGTCGTCTGTGATGTAGTGTTTGTCTTAGTTATTATGCGCTGACGTGTGAGCGCCTCGTTGATTGTTAGTAGTGACCTTATTTAGTCACATAAACCCATTACTTTGTTTTCTAGCAATTAGTAACTGAACAGCATAGTGGCCCTTCGGCCATGTAAACCGCTTCATACTAGTATTTACTCTGGTTGCTTTCATTTGAGCTTGCAGGTGGCTATAGGACTGAGTCGGCGGAGAGTTGTATTCTGACCCAGTTATAGCGTCAGTTTCTCCGAATCCGGAGTTCAGAGCCAGCCGAGCACAGAGAAATGCTTAGGCTCAATATCTACTTGATTCAAATTACATTGTAAGCACCAGGAATTGCCAATCATGCCCTAAGGCGGAGCGCTAAACAAACCCATAGTACCATCAAATGGTCGAATCCAAGAAGATGCAAGCCATGCTAAGTAGAGTCTTTCCCCATGGATGTGTTGTACCCTACACACATACTATAGGCAGGAGGCTGCAAGGCATGACATGATGGTTACTCTTTATTCTTGACCAGTCATGTTGTAAGTGAGTACGGTATGAGGTTGAGTCCCTAGAGGCTTACTATATTCTTCAGTTTCTGAGATAATGTAAAGCGTGACACATCTATCGCCAGTAGGAGCTTGGATATTCTGTGATGGAAGGCACCGGCGGAGATGCCTCACCCTCGCCGAAAGGACGATCGAGGCATCTGAGTATCGTCCAACCTTCTCAATGTCTCCACCGCATCAGGAGCCACTTGGGGCGGCTTCACCTCTGCAATCCCATGCGAGTTTCCGCCCAGCCGGAGGTCGGGGTCGGTAGTCATGTTAGCCTGAGATGATAGCTTCTCGACGTCAGCCGATGCCGTCTACAGTTGCGGAGTCGTTAGGAGAATTTTTGTAGTTCAAGGGTCCGAGAGTTCTTGGCTCATAATCCCCCATGATTTATAGGTACGGGCTAGGACGAGAGAACCCTCGGGATTTTCAAGATCGAGATACGAGAGAATTACCCGGGGGTTATGCATGCCACCTACAAAATCGGTTGAGTTGGCAGCATTCCAGTAATGGGACATCGTCGTGTTGTGTTATGATAGCTAGGAAAGGTCCCGAGGGAGAGATGTTTCCCCTCGCCTGGAGTCCGGCTTCGGGGCTTTTACGGATCACTATTTGCCACGGAAATTCAGAGGCTCGGGTGGACCGGTTTTGTTTAGAGTAGAGGCCATAGTGTTCGGGAATACGCCTTGCAGTTTTGATTCTTTGGCCTTGTATGCACCGTACTTTGTTGATACCATGACATCCAGAGTACACCGCTTCATCATAGGGTTGACTCCGAGGAATATGTTGAAGAAGACTTGTATTACGGCTACCTTTGCGAAGGACATGGATATTGCCGAGTTCAGCCATTTGCTAAGAGCTATTGAGGGCATCGAGGCAGCGGCATCGGGAGATCGGGAGGACCGTCGAGAACGCGGCGCCGCGAGGATAGGCCGGTGATTACGGAAGGGAGGCTCGGGGAGGACCTAGGCCCTGGTGTTTAGATAGGCCGCCCGGACCCCCGCCTCCACCACGGCTCCCTTGTGAAGGTCAGACTTAGCCGTAGGGGGCAGTCGAGAGGAGACCCTCTGAAGGCTCTCACGGGCGCAAATTCACCACTACGAGAGAAGGGGCGGAGCGAGTAGGTATACCCTACCAATTTGCCCTATATGCGGAGTCAGCGCCATTATTTGGGCATGCGAGTGGCTCCCTTAGGATATTATATTTGTGGCCAAAGGGCCATCCGATGAGAGATTGCTTGGCCAGTCGGGGAGGCGGGATGAACGAGATAGGGCATCCTGGTCGAAGCAGTATCGCGAGGCACGAGGCCCTCGTTTAAGCGAGCGAGGCTAGGGCGAGATCGGGGGCCTCCCGGTGGGTGCGAGTCCAAGCCGCACATATGCCTTACCGAAATTAGGATCGGAGCGTCACGTGTTATGGCTTGAGTATGATGACTATGCTCATACTGCTTATGTATTGATTGATCTAGGATCTACTTTGTCCTACATTACTCCATTTGTGGCTTGAAAGTTTAGTGTTGCACGAGTTGCTCAGCAACCCTTTTCGATATCCACCCTCGTCGGTGACTCCATTATAGCAGAAGGATCTACTCGCGGGTGTACGTAGGGATTCTGGTGTCGAACCCACGGTAGACATGGTAAATTAGAAATGAGTCGATTTCGCGCCAGCTATGAGTATGGATTGGTTGGCTCCGTGCTATGCAAATGTAAGTCTGGACCAGAACGGTCCAGATTTCACTTTCTAGGGAATTATGAGAGTGGAAGAGCGATACAATTACGCCAAAAGGTAGGTTTATTTCCTATCTTCAAGCAAGGAGATTGATAGCTAAGGGGTGCATTTACCACCTTGTGAGGAGTTAGGATGTTGGGTAAGTCTCAGACTCTCGATGCATTCTAGTAGTGAATGAATTCTCGCGTATTTCGGATAGGCTCACACAGTGACTCCTCGAAGGAAATAGATTTTGCAATCGATATATTACCGGGAATTCAGCCCGCTATCAATTCATTCGTATCGTATGGCTCTTGCTGAACTCGGAGAATTAAAGGAATAGTAGAAAGACACAGTAGATAAGGGATTTATCGAGTGATACTTCACTTAGGGTGCACTAGTTCTATTTTTGAGAAAGAAGGATTGCTCGCTCTGTGTATAGATTACGGCGATTGAATAAGGATTCTGATTAAGAATAAATATCCGCTTCCCGGAATAGATGGTTGTTTGACCAGATTACGAGGCAGATATTTCTCAAGATTGACTTACGGTCGGATACCATCGAGTTGAGTCCATGAAAGAGAGACATTCCCAGAACTGACCTTGAGGACCTTATACGACCATTTTGAGTTTCCTAGTAAAATTGTCCTTTGGGCTGACGAATGCCCCAATAGTATTTATGAGCCTGATGAACAATATCTTCCAGACCATACCTAGACACATTGCATTGATAGTGTTTATCGATGATATTACGAATTGTATTCTTGTTCGAGAGCGAGATCACCGAGCTCATTTACGAGATAGTGCTCCAAATTCTCGGGACCGTGATTTGTATGCCATGTTCTCCAAATATGAATTCTGGCTGAACTCAGTAACTTTCTAAGGGCATATTGTGTCCGATGCTGGTATATAGGTAGACACGCGAGAAAATAGAAACGAGTAAAAACATGGCGAGACCTACTCAGTAGAAGTCCCTCAGGTTTCACGAAGTTAGCGAGGATACTATAGAAGATTTGTTGAGGATTCTCCACCATAGCAGCACCTCCGACTAAGCTGACACAGAAAGCAGTAAATTTCCAGTGGACGGAAGGCATGTGAGAAAAGTTCCAAGAATTGAAAGACGGAGGTTGACCTCGCGTGTGGAGCTTGCAAGAAGATCTGAGAGGGTTATTCAATTTATTGTGATGCTTGAATGCTTGGGATTTGGCATGTGTGTTTATGCAGCACAGTAAAGTGATTGCTTATGCTTCAGAACAGGCGAGAAACATGAAAAAATTATCCTACCCATGACACGGAACTAGCTGCGTGATCCACGCCTAGAATATGGAGACATTACCTTTACGACATTCATGTGGATATTTTCACCCGACCATAAGAGCACACGGTATATCTTCACCCGGAAGAGTTAAATTATGGCGGTGTCGCTGGTTGGAATTTTTGAAGAATTATGATGTACTATATTCTTTATCACCCATGCGGAGCTAACGTAGTAAACGGATGCCTAAGTATAAGCTCTATGGGGAGTTATGCGTACTTACCTTGAGCGGAGTTTGCCAAAGAAATACACCAATTAGCTAGTTTAGCCATTCGTGTAGCGAAGCTTGAGAGGACAGGTGGTAATTGTTTCTGCGGTGTCGTCATTAGTTTTGGAGGTAAAGACGGTAGTATGAAGATCTGACCTGGATTCATCTTAAGGGCCAATTCAGCAAGGAAAGCGTAGGATTTTCAGGTAGCGAGGATGAAGTATTGCGACATATAAAGGCCGCATTTGTGTTCCGAATATTTCGGGGGCTTCACGGCGAATTATGAGCAGGTACGACGCGCTTCTTCTCCCCCGACACGATGAAAATGTACCATGATATCAAAGAAATTTACTAGTGTCCAGGTATGAAGAGGAAATAGAAGAATTTGCTTGAGTGTCACTTTGCCCGTAGTAAAGCGGAACACCGAAGCCGGGCGGGTTAACTCAAGACATAGTTGTGCCTCTTTGGAAGTGGGAAATGATAAACATGGACTTTGTAGCGAGATTACCCCATGCGGTATAAACATGATTCCATTTGGGTAATTGTTATTGAGACTAACGAAATCGGCCATTTCACCTTAATAAAAGCTACTTTCTCTGAGAAGATTATGCCGAATTGTATATCGAGAAATAGTAAGGCGCACGGTGTTCTAGTATCCATCATCTCCGACGAGAGGGCGCAATTTACAGCTAGATGTTGGCGGTCATTTGAGAAGATTGCAGGGAACAAGTTAATTTGAGCACAACATTTCACCCTCGAAGCAGATGGGGCGGTAAGCCTTTATTCGAATGCTTGAGATATTCTCTGAGCGTGTGTGTTGGACTTTGGAGGTAGTTGGGATGAGCATTTATCGGCCTGATTGAATTTCTTATAACAATAGTTACCACTCGGCGCTATCCGGATAGGCGCCCTTTGAGGCATTATATGGATGAAAGTGTAGATCGCTAATCGGCCCGGTTTTGAAGCTAAGAGAGTCGGCGGTGTGCCGAGATTTTATTCATCGATCGAGAGAAAAGAAGGTAAAGCTTATCGGAAACGTCTACTAAGCGCTCAGAACCGCCGGAAATCATATCTTGATGTACGCGCGAAACCTAAATTTAATGTGAATAGTAGGTATTTTGAAAGTATCTCCAATGAAAGGGGTGATGAGATCTTGAAAGAAAGGTAAACTCAGTCTGAGATTCATTGGGCCTTACCCCAGTTCAGCGGAGAGTAGGCCAAGTGGCAACGAGTTGAACTTGTCTCAAAATTAGAGTCCGTTCATCCAATTTTCCACGTGTCTATACTGAGGAAGTATGTCTGGGGACCCCTCGAGGTTTGTCCCGATCCCGGGATGTCGAGGTTACGGAAGAGCTGGCCTATGAAGAGGTTCGGTAGCCATACTAGACGACCAGATTCGTAGATTGAGAACTAAAGATATTTCTTCTTGTCAAGGTACTATGGCGTAATTGGAACCGAGAAGAGATGACTGGGAAGTAGAGAAGATATGAAAATCAGATGTCCTCACTTGTTTCAAGCTAGTCGAGTCAAGAGAGTATGTTAGTTGTTATCATATGAAATGCCTTATATTATATGTATAAATGAGATGAGTCGACTCTTGTCTTTTACGTAATGAATGATATAATATTATTTGGAGAGCGGTAGAAGTATTGGACTTTTCTGCATTTCAAGTTTTTAGATAGTCCATAATGCAGGAAACTACTGCGAGAATTTTCTAAAAGTAAGTTGAAGTAGTTGAGACCCCTATAAATAGAAGTTTACATTCGAGGGCGAATGTTCTTAAGGAGGTTGTTACACCTCGTAAATTTTTAACATGTAGATGGCCTATTAGCATGTAGTTAACAGTTTTAGAATACCATACATGCTAGGAAAAGGCCCCGAAAAGCCAGGATAAGCGACACGTCGAACCATCGCAAGAAAGGAGGCTAGTAGACCTCCTCCCGGTAGCGGAAGTTTTACGGAGGTTCACCTCGCGATGGCAGCGTGTCACGAAACTCACCTCCCACGATGGCCAACATGCCACGGAGGTGAGAGTGCAGCCCCAAGTATAAAAGCCTCCAAACTTCGGTTTAAGTGATAATTTCTTATAATTTCCGGAGAAAACGAATAAAAGCGAGAGAGGCATGAGGATTTTGGGTAATTTTCTTCCGATTACTCCTTTATACGCGGTCCAAACTCGTGCCTCGCCTTGGGTAGTGAGGTATTAAGCAGCAAGGAGCATTCTTACGGGTTTAGTTTCATGAAATTCGGTCGGCGCACCGTCGTGCTACCGAGCTAAGGTAATATAGATTTCTCAAATTAGTGTCAATATACCTCCTATCCCTAAAAATGCAGCATTTCTCCCTTGGACTTTTCGAGAAAATAGCAAGTTTTAGAGCCGTTTTCGATAAGCCAAATTGGGCTATATATATATATATATTAAAAGTGATATTTTCTTCGAGAATATTAATGTATTTAGTCCTAATTGATATATATATATATATATGGATTGATTGGGAGAAATAGCGGAATAAATGATAATTACGCCAATTGGCTAGGGAAATATGGAGTATGAAAAGCTAGTTTCTTCGGCAAGTTAGTGGATTCCGGTATAGTACAATAGTTCAAGTGCCGGTAAAATGTTTTAGAAACCGCATATTATGTTTAGTAGCATCATTTTTGTATGATATTAGAAACATCATGTTATGTGTAGCATGAAACTTACTAGCACGATGCAAGTGCAGTAGAAAGTGACAAAAAGTACGGCATGCGCGGTATGTGATTTAGTAAAGTATGTTAGGATATTATCGTGTTCGATCGAAACTTAGTAAAGCAATATAAGTTTCTGTAAGGTATATCGGAAATAGAATAGTAGCCTAAAATGAAGTTTAGAAAGCATGTTAAGTAGTAAATCATGTTACTATGAAATACGGTTGTCTGCACTTGATTCCTAGGAAAAACTATATCTTGTTAAGTATTAGACTAAGCACGGTATGGAAGAAGATTGTATATATACCATTATCGGTTTCAGCATGTATTAAGTACATACATATCACTATCATTAGTTTTGGCATGTAGTATATACATACACATTATTGGCACTAGTTTCGGCATGTGGTATACGCGGTTAGTATTATTAGTTGAAACATTGTATTGTTTTAGGGTTGGATTACCTAGCATTCATGAGCGCCCCAGGAGTTAATACCTTTATCGACTCGTCCGCCAGCTGAGATCGCCGCTCTGCAGAGTGGCATGCCGTCCTTCGGGGGAGCCGGGTGGATCACCGGTTTCCCATATTTTACCTTGTAGTAGGCTTTTATACACCCCCACCGGCGGGTCACGCCCGGGAGTGTTGATTCCGAGAGTCTCGGACACGAGTGCGATTATAGTTAGGGGCTCGCGAGCCCAGAGTGCATACCCGGACCAGCGGGATGCTTATAGTTATTATAGGAGATGGGATGATCGGGGTAGGGGTATAGATTACGTGTTGGTTGTACCTCCCGGCTTATGGGGGTGGGGACTAAGGATTTATATGCTATTCTATGTTATATTATGTTATATTATGCCATGTTACGCTAGATATGAGTAGATCGACAGTAGCGCTACATTTCAAATAACGTATGACTCCTACTCCTTTAGTATAGTTGCGGATAGTCTTGAACTCATACTTTCGGTTATTTCTGATCTACTTCCTTCTACTTCGGTTACATTAGTTATATTTCCTGTCTTCGGTTATTTTCTAGTTGTTGCTTTACATTCTTAGTACCAACGGTACTGACTCCCGTTTGAGGCCATTTGCATTGCCTGCAAGTACTCATAGAGCAGAGCCGACCCCCCGTGATTCCAGCCGCATACAAAGTCATCAGCTCTAGTCATTCGGAGCTAGATAGCTAGAGGTTTTATCCCTTTTCTTTTATTTATGCAGTATGGGTAGTAGGGGCTCTGTCCCGACCATATTATCGGTATTCTTAGAGGCTTGCGAGATTACACTGTGGTCAGTTTGTACCGGTCATTATTGACTGATGTATGTCTTGAATTGTTATGGCGGACATGTGAGGCCTGCGTTCGGTTGGTAGTGAAGCTGACCTTGTCGGTCACGTGGCCCATTTACTTTTTGTTTCTTGACTTCAAAGGTAACTAGTAAGAATGGTGGCCTTGTCGGCTCGCATAGGTTCCTTCATACTACGTTATTAAGTTGCAGTTGTTTGTTTACAAGTGGCTATAGGCTAGTAGGCTGAGGCTGTGTTTAGCCGTTATATAGCCGTCGTTTTCTTGAATCAAGTGTTAGAACGACGGGATCAGAAGTGATTAGGCTCGGCAATGCGGTTCGGGTCTAGTAGGGCACGGGTGATCATGCCCCCAAGGCGGGCGCGGCTAGTACAACATGCCCAGTATGTAAATGCTAAAGTATATTAGAGATATTATCGTGATCAGTTAAAACTTAGTAAAGCAATGAAAGTTCAGTAAAATATTTGGGAATAGAATTTTTAGCCTAAAATGAGATTACAAAAGCATGTTTAAGTAGTAAATCATGTTCACTACGAACCTCGGTTATACGACATGATTCTCAACAGAAAAGAATTATATGTTGTTCGGTATTAGACTTCAGCCTGATATGACGAGAAAATTATATATATATAGCATTATCAGTCTCGGCATGTATTAAATACCTACATTACTAACTATTAATTTCAGCATGTAGCATATACATACACATTAATATCACTAGTTCCAGCATGTGGTATACGTAGTTAGTATTACAGTTGAGATAAGGCTGTATTGTTTGAGTTGGATTACCTAGCATTCATGACCGCCCCAGGGTTAATATAGCTGTATCGGCTAGTCCTCTAGAGCGAGATAAATGCGCTACATGAATGGTATACCCGTCCCCCAGAGAGGACGAAGATGGGATCTTAGGTTTCCCCATATGTTTGCCTTGGTCGGTCTTTTATACACCCTCGTTGGCGGAGTACGCCCGGGGTGATTCAGAGTCCTCTAGACTTCAGTACGATTATAGTTAGGGGCTCGGCAGACGAAGTGCATACCAAAGGGGGCTGGCGGGATGCTTATAGTTACTATAGGAGATGGGATGGCCGGGGTAGGGTATGGGTGCGTGTTGGTTGTACCTCCCGTCTTATGGGGCCGGGTAAGGTTTATGTGTGTTATGCTATGTTATGTTATATTTATATTATGCCATGTTACTAGATACTGGTAGATCGATAGTAGAAACTACATTTCAGGTATGACTCTACTCCTTTGATGTCAAATTGTGAATAGTCTTGAATTCCTACTTTCAGCCCAGTTATAGTCTATTTCCTTCACCCGACTCTATTAGTTATATTGCTTGTCTTGAGTTTATTTTCAGTTGTTGCTACATACTGTTGCAGCGATGCAGCGCCGGGCCCAGGGTGCTGCGTTACTTACCCAGCCAGTACTCATGAGGAGTCGATCCTCGTGATTCTATCCGGCACACGAGTCATCAGCTCCGGTCATCGAGCTAGACAGCTAGATGTTTATCCTTTTTCTTTTGTTGTACGGTATAGGTAGACCGGGGCCCTTTCCCGACCATATTATGAAGGTATTCTTAGAAGCTTGCAGATTGCATATTTCTGTGGTTAGGCCCCCACATGCCGTCGTGTAAGGCCATGAACATGTCTTAGTTATTTATAAGTAGTGTGAGGCTACCTCATTCGGTCAGTAGTAGTGTCCTTATCAGTCCACATAAATCATTTAGCACTTGTTTTCTTGATTAGTAACTAGACAACACGGTGGCCTTGTCGGCCCGCATAGGTTCCTTCTTGCTACTATTGTTCTTGTTATTGTTTACTTACGGTGGTTATAGGCCTAGTCGTAGGGGCTGTATTTACGGCCGTTATATAGCCGTCGTTTTCTTTTAATCGAGTTAGAAACCGACGGACACGGGAAATTACTTAGGCTCAGCCCAGTCTAGCGATTCGGAGTCTAATGGAGCACCGAGTACAAGAATCCATGCCCCCAAGGGGCGCATTGACGAGGTAATGATTTGAGCGTTATCAAAAGTGGCTCCATTTTTGATCACAGGTTAAAGATTATAATTATTTTTATTCAACTTTTGAACATTATTTCCCCGTTTATGTTTTTGATATTTTCCTTTTGCTTGCTTATTCATTCGGGGACATCAAGGGAATGACTCTTTTGCAAACACCTAGATGGAACACAAGAAGCGGCTAGTGCACATGGAAGAGATGACTATTGACACATTAGTAGTTGTCTTTTGATTAATTATGAAGAAGATAGGTGTCGGATGCAAAAATGGTGAATTCCCTAGATGGAATGAGTTCATATAACCGAGACCAAAGAAGTTAGATCTTGATTTGAAGAACCATTCAATGCCACTGCAAAGTCATCAATAGAGTACCACCGATCCTTGAGCCAAAACCTTGCCCCCCTTAAATATGCATTCTTGGTGAAGACAACACTTTGCAGTGATTATTGCAGCAAATTTGATAGGTTGACAAGTAGAAGCTTTCGTCACAGTATTAAAGGCACAAAAGGCAATTGGCCGAACCATAGTTGATATCGAAGGATCTTTGGAGGCGAGGATGAACTCACGAGATAGCTCCGACCAAATTGCACCAAGTATAGAACATCGGCGATACTGCACCCACCAATGCTAAAAGTAGTGAAAAGGAGAATATCAAGTGGCTAGGCCATTGGTGTAGTCTACCCCATTGCGAATGTAGCAAGTGAATGGGTCAGTACACTTTGTGTACCAAAGAAAGGTGGGATCACGGTGGTACCCACTTTAGAAGAATGGTGATACCAACACGACCGGTCACGGGATAGGCGTGTATGCATGGAGTGGAAATTCAATCGGAGGTGGACCGGAAGGATCACTTTCCAATGCCATTCATGGATCAGATACTTGACAAGCGCGAGTAGAGTTGGTACTATTTTCTTGATGGCTACTTAGGGTATAATCGAGATCAATATGTCACTGAAAGATTAAGAAAAGACCACCTTCACACTGCCCGTGGAACATTTTCTTTCACATGAATTTATGGATTGTGCAATGAGCGGCCACATTCAGTCTTTGCATGATGTTGATATTCTCGGACATGGTGAGACACTATTATTATTCATGGACGACTTCTCAGTGCAATGAGTGACTCATTCGAATCTCGCCTCAAACACTTGGGCAAAGAGTTGAAACGAGATGCAAAAGAAACTAGATGGTCACGAATTGGAAAAAATGTCACTTTATGGTCAAGGAAGGAATAGTCTTAGGTCACAAAATCATTGGAAAAGGGATTGAGGTAGACAAGGAAAAATAAAAGTTATAAGCGAGTTTGCCGCCCCCTATTTTCGTAAAGGGTTAGAATCTATTTAGGGCATCTGAGGATTCTATAGGCGGGTTATAATGCTTTTCAAAGATTGCACAACCATTATGCAAGCGCGAGAGGTAAGGGTCGTGTTTGATGAGAGTGTAACAACATGTATCATCGTACTAAGATTTGAACCATTTTATGTATATTAGTAAAACCCGACCCAAAATTTTTGATGAATATTATTTTTGGAGGATTCAATCATGAGCAACAATGTGTTAAGGAAGATTGGAGTTGGTTAGAAATTGAAAGGGGTCGATTGTTGTGACTTTCGCCAAAAGCGGGTAAGAAAACGGATCATACCCGAACTGTAAACAGGATGTAATGCTTGGAAACTACTTTTCTAGATATTAATCTATATACATAGTGTACATTGGAAGTAAGGACCGAATGCGCGGTATGAGAAGAGGAAACATGTATAAAGAAGAGGGAAGAATATGTGGTTTTATGAAAATGAGGTCCAATTTTAAACGACCATAGATCCTAATTTAAATGTATTTTTGGGTGATTCAACTTATAAAATTGATGCTCTTTGAATTTTCTTTCCAACGCATCTAACCTTGCATCAATTGGAGTTTAGGTAAAATGTTATGGATATTTTTATTGAAGCACTATCAAGGTTGTTGCGAACCGTGGACCAAACCGCAGCCAGTGCCTTCGAAAGCGCGGCCCGCGGATTGGACGTGAAAAGAAATAGTGACCAGTCAGTATAGGGTCCAAAAATATGGACCAAACCGGGGCTAGTGCCTTGGAAAGCAGGGACCGCGGATTGGCCGAACACATTTTTTTTCCATAAAACATAATTTCAGCCCTATTTAAAATGCTTGATTTTGGATTCTCTTCCTTATTTCTTCATCCCAACTCGACTCCAACAGCCCCTAAAGCTCTAAAAAACACTAATAGCATGGAGAAACATCTCCCATGATCTTACAACATAATACCACGATTCTCTCAAGATTTTGACATCATCCTCTCTCTCTCTTCTTGCAAGGTCAAGAGCAGTTTTGAGTTCAAGACTTGGGATCTTTAACATGAAATTTTTTTAAAAGGTAGTAACTCTTCTAAAACCTTTATAAAGTATTGTTTCTAATTCTTAGGGACGTTCTAAGGTCATAACTCATGGGACGGTGCTAGAAAGCCATGAGTTCATATGATGACCCATGGGTTAAGGTTATTGGAAAATCTTGGTGTTGAAGATGGAGGTGGTCGTTTTGGTTGGATTTGAAAGGGTTATGAATGTTTTAATGCGCTGTAGAAGGAGGTGGGTGTTAGTACACCACACTCTTAGGAGGCTTGAATATCCTATGTCCTCCGGGTGTTCGATGAAATGCCTCTATAACTTGAAATTCATTGTTAAGGTGTTGATATTAGTTCCTATTCATATAATTATTGTAGATTTATGTAATAAAGGGATTGTTGCTTCGTGGTGAGTATTGTGAGGCCAAGGACAAGGTATGTAAGGCTATGTCTACATGTGGGGAACCTCATTGTTCTTTGCACTCTACATTATTCATGCTTATGAGCTCCTTCGTGTATGAGTTAAGAGTTATGATGAAAGAAAATATGGTTCCTTGATCTTATTGATTCTTAAGAAATCTAAGACTTCCTTGAGATGTTTCTCATCCTCTATGATACGTCCTTTCCAAGAATTTTATGATTTCCCACACAAAATTACAAAAGCATGAAAGATACAAAATTCCATCAAATTTAGAGTTTGATGATTTCTCTTGCTTAATTACTTAAAGAAATTCTCCTTCTTTTGAGTTATTCTGGTTAAAGTCAAGAACGTTATGTCTATGATGAATGATTTCAAAACTCATGAGTTCCTACGTATGTGTATGATCATTCTTGATTACTCCATAAGTCCCTATATATGTCTATGATCATACACTCCTTCCATGAGTTTAATAAGTCCTTTTATGAAAAATTTGTCAATTTTAAAAACTATGATTTTTCCTCTAAAATATAAGTTTCAATGATTTTATGAATTATGGTTTTTCCTCTACAAAAGCAGTTTTATGACTTTTGAACTATGATTTTTTCCTATAAAGAGAGGTTTTGATAATTTTATGAAGAAGGATTATGACATGATGATTTATGAATTTAAAGGTCTTATGAAAATTATGAACTATGATTACGATACGATTATGACCTATGATGATAAGCTTAGCTACTTAATTATGATTTCAAGTAAATCACCTTATGAAATAAAGAAATTGTATTAGCGAAGGCTTCGTGCTGATACGTATGCCCGGCGTAGGTTATGGATCATTCGTTAGTTCCGGGCGACTCCTTATGTGCCCACAGTACGGAGTTTCTATGGATCCTTGCTAGCAAACTATTTTATGATATCTCATACCCCAACAAGGTATGTGATGGCTTAGCTGATCGAGTAGAGATGAAACTCTATGTTTACATGGTGAGTTATCGATTAAGTTAAGAACCTCCCAAATGATGTAATGAATGATGATTTGAAATTTGAATTTTTTTGTCAACCTATTGATTTCATATTTTTAACTTCCTTCATATTATGTCTACACTTTTGGTTTCCCTTTTTATTATCGTTTATGCTTATGTTTCATTCAGCTATTTACATACGATTTAATCTATGTACTCCGTCCCTTTTGATGGGAGTGCTTGCATTTTATTATAATGTAGACTCAGGTACTTAGACCGACGGCCGAGTTGTATGCTAGGATTCTCTTATTGACTATTGATGAGCTCCCCTTGTTTTGGGCTTTGTTAGTTCACTTAGTGTTATTAGTTTTGACTATAAGATATGTCCGGGTGCCTTGTCATTAAGCTTGATTATTCCATTAATGATAGAGGCTTTATAGATTCTTACGGTTCATGTCGATATAAACTCTGCCAGTCTTTCCTATAAATTGACACTTTTTAAAAAGGATTAAGTCTAATGACTCTTCCGCTCATTTTAGATATATGCTCTTGATGAACACCATGTTATCGATTTGCTCGAGACGGCAATGGCATGGAGTGCCGCCATACCTAGGCCTAGGTAGAGCATGACAAACTTTATGCTCGAGCTTTAGGTTCAAGATGTCTAGGGATTCTATGAAGGCGTGTCAATAAGTCTCATTTATTGTTGTGAGGGCCCCACATCTATGAACGAGGGACTATGGACATTTAAGAAAAGTTTCCTATTCTTTTTTTATTCTAGATCGTGCAACAGAGCCATATCATAAGAAAGCTTTGTTTTGATTCTTGAATTACTCTCCAATTAAAGCGTACTGCGCCTCACCTTATAAGTGATAAGTAATAAATCATGTCACGTTTGGATGGAGTCATCAAAGGTGGAAAGGTACTAGGCTTGGTAAGCCCATTAGTGCATTGAAATCTATTATTTAAAGGGATATGCTGTTTGGTTTAGATAAATCGTGCATTTTATTCTAAGGTAAGATGTGCATTCAAATCCTTATTGAAATATACGCGAGAATAATTCCCTCTAAGGAAAGTATATATCTCATGATTTGGGTAAAAATTGTCATTTGAGGATTATATGAGTTGTTGTAATCCATAAGTAAACGAGAATATATGCCAAAGACAAGATGAAGTAATGAATGGTTTTAATAGCGTGGAGATAGTGATTGATTGAAATATTCAACTAGAGTCGTATAAGTTTTAGGTAAATAGTGGAATGACTATGTTCTTAGACTCTAACAAAGAGGTAGTGAGATTGGCGCAAATTTAGAATGTGCTCGGAGGCTACAATTTGATGGGTCGTATGATTAGGATAAATTATTTTTTCAAGGATTCTCAATGGTCTAGTGTTTCGTTAATTTCACTTTGGTAGCTATACTCCTATGTTGTATAAAGGATTCAAGTTGCTACCTATTTTAGTACTAGACACTAGGAGTACGGAACTCCAAATAATCATCATGGTAGAAAGAATGAAAATATGAGGTGATAAGACTAGTTTTGAGTTGTATATAGTATGTTTGATTTAGAGAATGCAAGAACTTACAATATTTGTGAAGGTTTAAGCATGATATATGTGAGCTTTAGATGAATAAGTGAATGGAGGTGAAGTCATTAGATAAAGATGAAACCTTAAGAAATATGAAGGGAGATGGTATAACCTAATGAGGTATATTGTTACATGAGATACTAAGTTTCCAAACTCCATGTATACTGTTGGCGATACGGAGGTTGTGAAAGATGGAGAGAAACACTAGGTGTATTGATATAGTGTACTCAAGAAGTACGAATTGAAAGGATAACAAACGGATGATGTTGACCTCTTATTATAATTAATTTTCTTGTACTCATTTGAATTGGGTAGACAGAAATTTGATGATGTGAGTAAACTTCTATAAGGAAATCATATTGCCATTATCGAGTGATAAATGAAGTGGATAAGAAAGACAATAAGAGTATGATTTATACGGTGATAGCCTTAGAGGCGGGGAAAAGGAGTAAGAGATATCTTGGATGAAGATCCTACCATGAATTGTAGTACCCATGAATGTATCCCATCAGAGAAGTGTGATAGGAACGAATATGTTGATATCACTACTATGCGGTAATACAACAAAAAAGACCAGTAGGGAGATTTGTCTTTTATCAAGTAAAAACGTATAAGAAGGTTTCTAGCTATGCTCGTGCAAGAGTTACATGAAGTAAAGGAAAAATAAGAAAATGATCATCTGGAACTCTGTTGAAGAAGGGTTCCACAGACTTAAAATACCAACTTTTGGACTAAGGGAAATGGTAGAGTGAAGCACCCATATATGTCACATATCCCGGGCGTGCCAGAAGGACCCCAAGGAAAAATGTAATGATAACAAACTATTCTTATTCTAATGAAATCCCAATACTTCGTCAAGATGACGTTCATCCGATGTTTTATGTATTCATGTTATGTCTATGTCTACATACTCACTAATCATTTCATGATCCGTGCCCATGAAAACACTAGAATGTGAATCCTAAAGTAAGGAGAGGTGTTCTAGTGATGTACAATCTTTAGAATGATTTACGAACCTATATTGAAATTAAGAACACGGGTGTTCATTTTTCCTTTTCCATGAAACGAGGTCCTACATATGCTCAAGGTGATTCCCTATTCATACCTCATACGATCGGTGTACAAAGTACTCGTGCCTATGGTTATTTCAGTAATGAGTTCCAGTCAGGATGATGATATTATGATGAGATTCAGGGAGTTGGACAATATTCCATTTGTTCCTTATATGCCTAAAAGGTAGCACTCTATTCATACCTTATGCTTATGATCAAGACTTACCGATCGTATTTCATGAGTTCATGCTTATCCTCAATTCCTCTAATGACTCTCTTATGATGCAATAAATGGTAAGACTAGAGAGGGTAGGCATTCCCTTTATGTTGGAAATAATAAGTATACGACTGTTGGTAAATGTCAAAGAATGCGGAAGTGAAGGAAGTTATGCTTTAACTATGTATAGTGATTGGATGTATCCTCATATAATATTAGATATTTATTGATAGTAGTGGAGTTCTAGAAGACGAAAGTTTTTGATAGTTTTAACGGTAAGGAAGTAATAGAAATGTACAGTATAGATGCTTTAAATATTATCTATTTTGACAATATAATAGAATTCTTGCATTCTATTATACTGAAGTTCAAGGTAGTCTTATTATTGTGATAAGGATGGATAATATTCTCAGGGATGACACTAGATGCAAAAGAAATCTTGCAGAACATTGAAAACACCTAATAACCTAATTAAATATTGATGGACCCTAGAAGTAATTAATCGTGAAAGTTTTAATAGAAAATCGGGGGGTGTTGAAGGCTATCTAGAAACTCTGAAAGAAATGAGCAAATTATCACCATTTGTTACTTGACCTATAAGAAAATTCTTAATGAAGATGTTCCGTTCTATCCTATGTCTAGCGCACTCATGATCCATGATTATGTAATTTAGAAGAAATGAAGCTTAAGTACAATGCAATTACAGTAATTGTCCTACAAATCCATGTCCAATGGTCAATGTACTTAGGCTATGCTAATGTTCCATCCTTAATGTCTCATATAATTCCTGCCTATAGTCCTTAACTTTGTTAACATCATGTGTCACAAGTAAGATTATGATGATGATAATGATGAGAGGTATAATTTTTATGATCCCGTAGACTCATGTCCCACGTTATTCTACGATAATCCACAAGATCATGTCTTATGCTATACTCTCCATATTTGAGAGAACCTTTACTTTGACATGTCCTTTCTAAGCTTAAATCTCCCATATGAATTGTAACTCTGACTCCCTTCAAACGTTATGAAATCCCTTATAGTAATGATTCTATGATAATGAATAAAGACAAAGGTAAGTTTTGGGGAGAATTTCTGTTTTTATGATTTAAGAGGCCAATGAGGGCCTAGTATGAGTTCTACGTGTTTCTTCATGTTAATGAAAAGTTAGATACCCTATGAGGTTGTGAAGATATTTTGGTTAGCTGGCACATATTTGAGAAATTAGGAATAGTATAATTTACAAATAAGCTACGCCAAAATTTTTTGAAAATTCCGAGTTAGAATCTGATGCACCTTAACCATCGGCCCGGGGGCGAATGATTCAAGGGAATATTGTACACCGAGTATCATATTACTAAGATTTAGACCATTTTATGTATATTGGTAAGGCCCAGCCCCAGAAATTTTTGATGAATATTAAGTTTTGGAGAGTCAATCATGAGCTAAAATGTGTTAAGGAAGTTTGGAGTTGGTTAGAAATAAAAAGGGGTCGATTGTTGTGACTTTCCCCAAGAGCGGGTAAGAGCACGGATCAACCTTAAATGAGATGTAAGACATGGAAAATAATTTTCCTAGCTATTAAGCCATATACATAATTATTACATTGGACATGCAGGCTGAATGTTGATAGTATGTGAAGAAACATGTATAAAGAGAAGAGGGAAGAATATGTGAAGTTTATGAATAAGGGTCAAATTTTGAGCGGCCATATATCATAATTTAAGAAGTATTTTTGGGTGATTCAACTTATAAAATTGAATCCCTTTGAATCTTCTTTCCAACGCATCTAACCTTGCATCAATAGGAGTTTGGAGTAAAAAGTTATGGATATTTTATTGAAGCCTTTGTCAAGTTGTTGGGAACCACGGCCAGCGCCTTCGAGCGTGGCCACGGATTACGCTAAAGTGACCGGTCAATAGAGGTCCAAAAAGTTTACTAAACCGCGGCCAGTGCCTTGGAAAGCGCAGACCACGGATTGGCCGCGAAACACTGTTTTTTCCATAAAACATAATTTCAGCCCCTATTTAAGACGTGATTTTGGATTCTATTCCTTATTTCATCACCCCAACTAGACTCCAACAGCCCCTAAGGCTCTCAAAATCCCTCCTAAGCATGGAGAAACATCTCCCATGATTTTACAACATAAAACCACGATTCTCTCAAGAATTTGACATCAAATCCTATCTCTCCTCTAGCAAGGTCAAGAACGATTTTTGGGTTCAAGACTTGGGATCCTTAACACGAAATTTTTTTCCAAGGTAAGTAACTCATCTAAAACCTTTTATAAAGTATTGTTTCTAATTCTTAGGCATGTTCTAATGTCAGAACTCATAGGACGGTGCTAGATAGCCATGAGTTCATATGATTACCCAATAGGTAAGGGTTTATGGAATAATCTTGGTGTTGAAGATAGGTGGTTGTTTTGGTTGGACTTGAAATAGTTATGAATGTTTTAATGGGCTGTAGAAGGAGGTGGGTGTTAGTACACCCCTCCTTAGGAGGCTCAAATATCCTATGCCCTCCGGATGTTCGATGAAATGCCTCTACAACTTGGGAATTCATTATTAAAAGGTGTTGATTGTAGTTTCTATTAATATATTTATTTTAGATTGATGTCATAAAGGGATTGTTGCTTCGTGGTGATTATTGTGAGGCGAAGAAGGACAGAAGGTATGTAGGGCTATCTCTACATGTGGGAACCTCATTGTTCTTCTCCATTACTCAGATATTCATTCCTATGAGCTTTTCCTTTGTGTATGAGTTATAGTTATGATGAAAATATGGTTCCTTGATCATATTGATTCTTAAGAAATCCAAGACACAAGTGTTTCTCATCCTCTATGATACGTCTCTTTTCAAATTTATGATTTTCTACACAAAATTACAAAAGCATGAAAGATACGAAATTCCTTTGAAGTTAGAGTTTGATGATTGCTCTTCTGAATTTATTTCTGAAATTCTCCTTCTTCTTGAGTTATTGCAGTTAAAGGTCAAGAACTTTATGTATATGATGAATGATTTTAAAACTCTATGAGTTCTTGCATATGCTTTATGATCATTCTGATTACCACATATGTCCCTATGTTTGTCTATGATCCTTGATCATACATGAGTTCCCTACGTCCTCTTATGAAAAGTTTCAATTTTACAAACTATGATTTTTCCTCTAAAAGAGAAGTTTCAATGATTTTATGAGTTATGGTTTTTCCTCTACAAAAGCAGTTTTAGTGACTTTATGAACTATGATTTTCCTTTAAAGAAGTTTTGATGATTTTTATGAAGAATGATTATGACATGAAGATTTATGAATTTAAAGGTCTTATGAAAATGATGAACTATGATTATGTCTGATGATTAATTATGATAAGCAGCTGAAAATTATGATTTCAAGTTAAATATTTATGAAATAAAGGAGTAGTATTATTTCTGAGAAGGCTTCGTGCACACGAAGCTATGTATCTCGTAGGTTATGGATCATTTCGTTGGTTTGGGCGACTCCTTATGTGCCCCTGGTACAAGCTTCTATGGATCCTCACTAGCAAACTATGTTTTATGTCTCATACCCCGACAAGGTATGTGATGGCGTAGCTGATTGGGGCTGGTCGGGCTCCATTTTTACATGGTAGGTTATATCGGTTAGAGATTAAGAACCTCCCAAGATGAAGTAATGAATGATGATTGTAAATTTGAATTTTGTCAACGTGATTTCATATTCTTGACTTCCTTCATATTATGTCTACACTTTTTAGTTTGCCCTTTTTGTATGAGTTATTCATATGTGTCATTGACTATTTTACATATAGTACAATATTGTGTACTCACTTCCCTTTCTTTGAGGCGCTGCATTGTTTTATAATCTTGAGACTTAGGTATAGACCGACGACCGAGTTGTATTATTGGATTCTCTTATTCAGCTATTGGTTAGCTCCACTTGTTTTGGGCGTTGTTACTTCACTTTCGGCGTTATTAGTTTTGACTATAAGGTATGTTGGTGCCTTGTCCCGGTAAAAGCGATTATTCCATTGATGATAGAGGCTTTATAGATTCTAATGGTTTATGTCGATGTAAAACTTGGAAGGTCTTTTCTATAAATTGATATTTTTTTAAAGGATTAAGTCTAATGACTCTTCCACTCATTTTAGATATATG
Source organism: Datura stramonium (assembly GCA_018107945.1). Classification (NCBI taxonomy): domain Eukaryota; kingdom Viridiplantae; phylum Streptophyta; class Magnoliopsida; order Solanales; family Solanaceae; genus Datura; species Datura stramonium. The sequence continues at coordinate 43,547 of JACEIK010008228.1, forward strand.
CTCTTGATGACCACCATGTTTTGTGGTTCGCTTGGGCCGACAATGGCATCGAGTCTTGGCCACGCCTGGGCCCTAGGTCGGGGCATGATATGAGGCATGTCTAGAGCTTTTGAGTTCTTGAAGAAACTCACCACTACTCTATTATCATAGCACCCAGAATGGTCTCTTCTATTTGAAGTAATGTGTGATGCTACCGGGGTTGCTCTCGGCTAGCATCTTGGGCCAACATAGAGTAAAGATTTTTTCATTGTTTCTATTTTTCTAGTAAAAACTCAACACATCCCAAAAGAACTACACAGTCACAAAACAAGAGCTGTTACGAGTGGTCTTTGCATTCAAGAAGTTTCGAGCATACTTGATTAGAACTAAGGTGATCGTCCATACAAACCATGCCACTTTGAGATATTTGATGTCTTAAAAGGATGCAAAACCTATATTGATTAGGTGGATGTTGTTTCTTTAAGAATTTGAGTTTGAGGTCAAAGATTAGAAAGGGACTTAAAATCAAGTTGCTGATCACTTAGCTAGGCAACGTACGAGGCTACGCGAAGAGGAGATTGATGTTGATGATGCATTCCCAAACGGTAGATGCTTGGTGCATCTTAGGACATGATTCCTTGGGTCGCTGACTTTGCCAATTATTTGGTGCTTGATATGATCCCAGCGAGACGACTCCCTAGCAAAGAGAAGAAGTTCTTATTCGATGCTTCGAAGATACTATTGACATGAACCATACTTATTTCACATTTGTGTTGATGGGATCATTCGTAGGTATATGCCATAGGTAGAAATATTGAGCATTCTGGAGGCCTATCATTCATCCACAGTTGGGGGTCATCATATTGGTATTCGAGCGCATAAAATCTTGCGAGTGCGGTATTCGCGGCCCTCTATTCCCCAAGATGCCTATGATTACCTAAGGCATGTGTGATCGATACCGAAGCGGGCAACATTACTCGTAAGCATGAGTTTCCATTGACTATATTCTAGAAGTTTTGAGTTATTTTGATGCACTCAGGTATAGATTTCATGGGCTCATTTGTTAGTTCTGTAGGATGAAATACATCTTGGTGGTAGTGGTGTGTCTCCAAATGGGTGGAAGCTATTGCACTACTAACAATGAAGGCAAAAGTATTACAACATTTCTATGACACATATTTGCTATATTTGGCACTCCCAAAGCAATCACCGGGAGTGATGGTGGATTACACTTTTGTAACCTCCTCTTTAGAACCCTGCTGGAGAAATATGGCATCAAGCATAAGGTGGAAACACCTTACCATCCTCGGTCAAGTGGACTGATGGATGTTTCAAACGGGGAGATAAAAAGACCATTCTTGCAAAAACAAATGAATACTAATCGGATAGATTAGTCTAGAAAGCTCGATGATGCATTGTGGGCCTATCGAATAGCTTATAAGAACCCCATTTGTTCATCTCTATATCAATTGGTTTATGAAAAATCATGTCATACGCCGATTGTATTAGAGCATAAGGCACTATAGGCTCTAAAAAGGCGCTGAATTTATTTGGAATGAGCGGCAAAGTTAAGACTCAACCAGCTCAATGAGTTGAACGAATTCCGAATTAGAGCCTATGAGAGTGCAACTATTTATAAAGAAAGAACGAAGATTTATCATGACAAGTGATCTTAGGCGAGAGTTCATGCCCAAGTGATACTCCAAATACTTCATTTTTGACTTATTTATCTATTGTTACGTGTACATTCTCATGTGATTCTTAGGTAAATGTGAATTTATACTAACCAACATGATTAGTGTTGTTTTGCGGGTAGAAGGAATTTTTGGAAGCTAATCTATAAGTTGGTGAAGTGCGGGAATGGACTCGGAAGCAAGAATTGGAAGTTGACAAGGGAAGTTGGCAAAAATAGGGGCTCATGATAGCTCAGTGTCATGCTACCATCGCGGAGGCATTCTCCTGGGAGGAATAAATTGTGTCAAATTCCGGTGGGGTGTGCGTTACCTCAGTGGCATGGAGCGGATGCTCACGATGCACTTTCAGATGTCCGCGTTGAAGTGTGATTACCGGGAGACCTCAGTTCCCGGTGCGCACAGGCCTTGCCCAGTGGCACGGAGGCAAGGCTCCACGATACGAGGTCGTTTCACGGCGAGGTGCATTTACTGGAAGGCGGGATTCCGGTGGGGTACGCGATAGCAACCAAGTAGCACGAGTAATGCTCCACGATACACTCCATGCCACGTTGATTGTTATTCCGGAAAAAATTCCCAATAGTATAAATAACAAACTTAGGTTTTATTTTAAAAATTCTGACTTTTGGAGCAAGAACGTGGTTGGGTAGTTGAGAGGACGAAAATTCTAGGGGTTAATTCTCTTCCTTTTCTGTTTAATTTCAATTGCTTGTATGAATTAAACTTGCTTGAAGATGTTTAATCCACAAATGGGTGGCTAATTCACCTCTTGCTTAGGGTTGAGATAATTGTAGAGGAATGTAAGTTAATCATTTTAGGTTTCATCTTTTCTATAATGGTTGTTCTATCAATTCTTGTTTTTACTGCATTAATGTTTGGCCAATATTCAATGTATATCTTAATCCAATTTTGATTACGAAATAAATTGGAAACTTGTGAATTGGTAGGATATGAGATTTTCGATAGTAGAGAAAATTGAGAAAATATTTACGTTCAGAATAGAAACATAATACGAAAGTTGTATTAGTCATTTATGGAATGCATTGTGTATGGCTAGAGCATGGGGTTCTTATATCACGAAATGTAGAATAAGATCTCATGATTCTTTAGTGGATAGAAGAATGAAAGATCCAATCCATAGGCGATTAATTCACGACTAACAACCGAAGAGAAGATTAGCTAATTTGAATTAAGAAATTACATCTGCGCTACTTTCCTTCACCTCAGATTGTTCATTGCTATTGTTCGGACACAGGGTATAATCTTTACTTAGGTTCTTATTACTTATTAATCTTGACTCATAGAACATTATTTGTTTGATTTGTCTACATTCATAGAGATATCGTTCACTAATACTTAGGTTAATTACTACCGTAGTCGATCCTTTGCAATGGGATCGATGCCCAGCTTCAAATAAAGCCACTTTACTACTTGTACGACCACATGCACTTGCGTGTAGTTTTGCTCGAACAACAAGAAGATTTCCAAATGGGAGTTTAACACGGGTAATCTGGTCCTACTATTCAATTCAAGGCTCGGTTGCACTCTAGAAAGTTAAAATCTAGTTTTGATGGACCTTATAGAGTTGTTCATGTGTTCCCTGCTGTAATTAACGATTGGAACTTGAGAACAAAGATGTAAAAGGTTCAAAGTTAACAGGCAAAGAATAAAGTTATATCTTGGAGATATGGAGGAATTAAGAGGAATCGAGGCGGTGTACCTTGATGATGTCTGAAGAGTCGCAAAAGTTACTTCATGTCATGACGTTAAATCGGGCGTTGTAGGAGGCAGCATGGATGGTGAAGTACGAGTAGCCACAGTATGTTCCCTTCCGTTAGTTCTTATATTATATGCTTTGGGGATGAAGCATGCTTTTTAATAAAAAGGAGGGTGTATTTGTGTTTTTGGAGTTTCGATTCATTGGGGTTTCTTGTTGTGTTTCTTTTTTCCTAGGGCATACTATCTATTAGAATGTTTAGAATTTTTATTTTGTATGATTTTGTTTAATTAGAAGTAGCTTAGGATTACATAGCCAATAAAGTGCACTAGTTTTGACATTTTGAAAAATTGACCATTTGTTTAAAAACTTTTTGACGGTTAGCTTTGTACTTGTGATTGAATGCATGATTTCTGTGGCTCTTTTTTTGTCATTTAGTATATTAGAATGTGCAGTTTTGTTAAGCCATGAATAAACCGAACAGGTAGAGTGAATGCAAATCATGTACCATGAGTGAGTAAGGTTTGATACTTAGTTTAATACTATGTAGAGGATATAGAACTTGCAGGTTGGTCTTTGCATAGGTTCTAGGGTGATTGGTTAGGTAAATATCTTAGGTCATTCTTGTTTATCCCATTTTTATCAAAGCCCAGCCCTACCAAAAATGATATGATTATCTTGAGGCAATTTTGAGCCTTAAATAGACCATTTATATTTGATTAACCAATTAATGTGCCTATTTTCTAATGAACCTGTTTTGGCCTGGTCCTTCCTTGGACATTGTAGACTCAACATAGGCAAATGCGTAAGTTGAGGGTGAGCTAAATAAGTGCAAAAAATATTGGGAAAGGTGAAAAAGGAAGAGAAAAGAAAAAGTTAAAAAATGAAATTGTGGCGTGACAAAAGAAAAGAAAAAGAAAGAAAAGTGACGAAGAAAAAGAAAAAGAAGAAAAATTGAAAAAGAAAATACAAAAAGAATAGATGCATAAAATTTTGAAGGAACACATCACACTCATACAAGTGTATAAAAAAGGGTGAAAAGGGAGGGAAAAATAAAAGAAGCAAAAAAGTGAAAAAAAGTGAAAAAAATGGAGCCACAGGTATGTTGGTGCCAAAGGAGGCTTTAGTCACTCAAAAGATTTCATATCTATCATACCCCACCCGAAATCCTACATTAAAAGCCAAAGTAGGTCTTATAGTCATTTAGCGACCATTTGACAAATCGAAGTAGAGAAAATAAGTACCCAAGCTTATGGTATTCGATATGCGGTATTTGAAACTTCTTTGTGAGGAGTGAGAGTCTCGCTTGTTCGTCCCATGCTATACATTTTACTATATCGCGAGAGAGGACTTTGTTTGCTGCGAGGTACATGGGTTGTGTTTAACTCTACCGGTGGTACGCCCATAAAAAGCATCGAGTGATGACTTGACTACTTGTTAACAGCTAGATGACATATCTTGATCCTTGTTTATCATATTTTGTGGTTTCTTGTAGTGCATGTCTTTGATTTGTTTCATGGGAAAAGGGTCAAAAGCTTTTTGATTCATAGTAGAAAATTTTTATTTGATGTTTTGTTGTAGTATCTAGGTTTTATTTTTCTAGTTAAGTGTCATGTTTAGTTTTATATTTTTCTTTGTCTAAGGACATGCAAAAGTCTTAAATTAAGGAGGTTTTGATGCGTGAGTTTACACCACTTTCGACGCTTAAAGCGCAGAAAATTGCATTGACTTAGGTATGTTTATGGATATGAGACATTTTTACTTTAATATCGGGAAAATAAGTGTTGGAGAAAAGATGTGCAAAAAGAAGCCTTAAAATGCGGAAATTAGCCAAAGTACCACGACTCGTTAATGAGTCATACCATGATTGTACGAGCCATATTAGGAACCGTGATGAACGTCGGAAGGCTAGAAGTGCAAAAGGAAACATACAACTCTCGGTCTGAGTCGTACCAGATGCTACGAGCCATAACTAGAGTCGTGAAATTGTCGAAGAAATTGCACAGGCGGAGTCTTGAAGTGTGGATGGACTCACACGAATCGTGGCATAAATGAGCTTGAACCATACCAAGAGTGTGGTGAACTTCAAAAGATTCTTGGTACTTGTTAGAACTCCAGGACACTCGAGATAGTACAGTCGTTGAAAGAAGGTATGATTCTTACCACAATACTCGTGAAATTGCCGAGAAGATGTCAAATTTCTCGGGGCCAAACCATGGAAGCAATGCACGACTCATAGGATGAAGAGTACGAGTCATACCGGCCTACCATAACAGCCAAATCTACAGCGACCAGAGACTTATGGAAATCATGTATCGTACAATCTTTGCTATGGGTCATAGTTCTAAATCTCGTGACACGGTTAGCACAGATATGGAAAACTCCTGGCTTAGGAAAAGGTTTCTAATAATATTGTATAAATAGCCTTTATGTTTTATTTTGGTTAGAGAAGGATAGAATTGATTTAGTAGGCGTGTGAAATTATTTTTGAATTTTTTATTTTTTTTATTTTTTTTAGTTCTTTTCTTATTTTAATCAACATTTTTAAAGGACTTTGTGTTTTTAATATAGTATAGATTAAAAATAACATCAATATTAAAGTTTTTAATTTGTAAGTTATAATTATGTGTTTGTCTATCAGCCACAAATTATAATCTTACAACCATGAAGATACTAAAGCCTCCACGCTAGGGTTTGTAGAGGAACCATAGTAGATTAAAAAACTAGAGTTGCACAAGAGTGATTCAAAACCAATATAAAAAGCTTGTATTGTATTCACTTCATATTTAATGTTTCTTAACGATTGTACAATATTAGGACTTGCCCGAATTTTGTACTTTATTGAACTTAGAGAGGTAGAGATTAGGAAAAGGAAATTACAATAAAGCCTTGATCTTTACATCATCGTATTAGCAAGATTGTTGCCATGAGCGACTTGAAGATTTGGAACATATTGATAATGTTTAGTTTGAAATCGCTCAGAGACCTTACCTAGTGATTGAGTATAATCATCCAATAGGGCGAACTAGGCGTTTTTTGATGAACCTAGTTATCAGTTCTACAAGTGAAGCATGTAAGTTGATCACGTGTATACCCAAAGTAGTTATGAACCCATGGGAACACTTACCCTAGTTGTTTTAAATCATTATTTAAATCACAATTATAATATTTATTTTAATATTGTTTTCTTTTAAACCCCCAATTAGGAGATAACTCTGTCAGTTCAAGTACTGGCATTAGTCTAGATCTTACCCTATTCCTTAAGGGTTTCAACACCAACCTCTTAGTTAGGTTAACACTTTACAATGACTTGTTCCTTTTTGCAAGGAAGTGAGTTTTGTTATCTGCAGCTGACTAATGAGGTCCATGTTTGAGTTAGCCCGTCAAGTTTGCTCTTCAAAGGCAGATGACCAAGAATTGGATAATGTTAGTCGAAACAGAAGGGGAATAGAGGTCGTGATCCACACCAGTACCATAGATATGCTCCTCACTTTGATGATTATGAAGACATGGATATTGATGAAGTTGGATGTATGACTATTGTACCCCATTACCTTTGCCTGTTGAGGCAAAATTTTATATCATAAGCACAATGATCAGTTGCTTAACATGAAGGGTGTGTTATGTGGTAATGCAGCTGATGATGCAAATCATCACTTGATAATCTTTGTATAGGTATTTTAAGCGCTTACAAGTTGCCAAGAGTAAGTCGGGATGCTATAATCCTAAGGCTCTTTCCATTCTCCCTATCGAGAAGTTGTCCTTTGGTTTTCGGAGTTTTAAGCGACTCCATCACCAATTAGAGGGAGCTGAAACATGCTTTCTGGAGAAGTTCTTTCCACCATCTAGGATGTTTCAACTTAAAGACGAGATCTATAATTTATGATAGCTTAAGACAAAGAAATTCCTTGAGACATGCGTGAGCTTCCAAGAAGAAGTTGACCAAGTGCATGAATCATAGAATTCCTAATGACAGCTTGTTAGGAATTTTTCTTATAGGTCCCTGATTATTAGAAATGTTATGGTGATACAATGGCAGGTAAGCATTGACAAGTCACTCTTAGGAGAAGAAAACACCATCTTTTGGATCGGTGACTAACACAAAAGGCTGACATACTAGAGGCGAACATTGTGGATATATGCTATAGGGATGGCCCCATGAAGTAGGCGGAGTGAAGGAGGAGAATGACTAGAGTTGGCTCATATGTGGACATCTGTAGACCTACTCACCATGAGCCTATCATGGGTTCTAGAGTATAAAGGTAAATGCGGTGGCAACATAGGGTGAATAGGGATTCGGCACAAGATTCAAGGGAGAACCCAAACTTCTTGTATAACTAGGTGGCGAGGTTTCGGGCAACGCCCAGGTTCCATCAAGACACTTGGTGACAAGGTTTCGGAAATCAAGGTTAAGAACCAATACAGAGATAGTACAACAAAAATGGATATGGGGATGGGCGAGAGGTTGAGAGCTTGAGAAGGTGATTGGAGAAAGAATGATTATGCAGGTGTTTATGTCCCTCCTAAGGCTCGAGAGGATGATTTTAGGCCCTCAAAGTTGGAGAGTATGATGACAGAGTTGCTGAAGAAGGAAAAGTCAACAGATGATCAGCTAAGGCATTCGAGGAGATATATCTAACATGAACGAGGAAAGTTGAATCGCACCACAATGATAAAAGCGGGTGAGCGGTAGCTAGGTTAGATGTTGGCATCCCACTGAACCAAGGAAGAAGAGGCACACTTCCTAGAAATACCCTACAAAATCTAAATAATGATGCTACTACATGTTTGTGATGACTAGGAGTGGAAAAACTTCAATTGATCCGCCCGTAGTTTGTAATTAAGATGAGGAAACAGAGTAGAGATTAAGGTACAAAGAAGAAGATGGCGCGAGAAGCGGGTGATCAAAGTGATCTTGGAGATTGACCAAGGCTCAGTTGATGCAAGGATTTTGAGTAGAAAAGGGAAGGCAAGGAGGACCCATAAGTTTCAAACCCATCCCTCGACCACCTCTATCGTTCCCTTAGAAGAGGTGAAGAAGATTTGGTTGATGAGAAGTTCGAGAAGTTTTTGTCTATCTTTGATAGTTGTCTAAGACATCCATTGGTCGAGGCATTAGAGAAGATACGAGATATGCTAAGTTTATGAGACCCGGCAACCAGAAAGAAATTGACTATGAGCACTGTTGAAACACTGCATCATTGTAGTGCCTTAGCTTCATGAGTTCTTGCTCGGAAAAAGGAAGACCCGAGTGCCTTCACCATCCCATGCACAATTGGAGACTTTGAGATTGCAACGGTGTTGTGTGATTTGGATCTAGAACAATTCGATGTCACTAGGCTGTGTTCAAGCGGTTGGGCTTGGGATCCCCCACACTGGCTACAATTACATATTGATAGCATTGCAGAATAGAAGAACCACGTAGGTATATTCTATGATGCTCCTAGTGAAAGTGGACAAGTTTATCCCAGGCATTCTGATCGGACTAAGTGCGTTTTGATGTCCCTATCATCTTGGGGCAACGTTCAGCTCTCTTGGGAGCTTTAGTGGATGTTGAAGCTAGCTTGCTAAACAGGCTGAACAAAGAAGAGGTCTGCCAATATCTATAGGTCAATGAGATTGCCAAATGAGTTTCGTGTAGTCTTAGTAATTTATGTGGAGTTTGAGTTTCTTAACGAATTCTAAGCGGATCAAAGACTTGCATTGTGCGGCTCATCAGGGCGCTACATAGGCAACCCATGAGTAGTTTGGTGATCTAAGTAGCAAACATGCGTCATGTTGTGATATTAAATCAAGCGCTTCTTGGGAGGCAACACAGTATCTTTACTAATAGGTGTTCGGTGTGCGGTGAAGCAAAAGCTGGTGGTGTGAATAATGCGGAACGGAGTCTAGACTACGAGCGCCCAGTACGAATTGTAAAATGATTATTCGGCTGCGTAGTCAAATAAATACTAAGAAGCAGAGACTTGATAAGGTGCAGAAGTTCATAGTATGGTTGTTCATTATGAATAACACCTAAATGGTATGAGTCATAGTACCCACCACGATGATGAACTCTCTAAGTGCCAAGAGATTTTGAAAATCCAAACTACGATTCATGGTATGGGTCGTGATATCTTGTACGAATCGCACCGAGACACTCGTAGGTCCCCAGGTAAGTTCTCTAATTCTCCATGTATGAGTCCAAGGGACGAGTCATAGGTATGAGCTATGACTCATGGTACGAGTTATGACAGGTGATTAAATGAAATATCGACACGATCCAACTCGACCAAGCTTTATATCCTCCCATAACCTATTTAAAATAAAAAATTTCAAACCTAAATTTCCCACACAAGTACAAACTCAACCTACGATCATCTCTACGCAATCCCTCACTCACCTGTAACTCATGACCTCCATTGAAACATGAAATTTTGCAATAAATTTGCAAGTTTGAGTTGATTTCCTACTCTACATCCCGTACAAGCAAGAACCCAACAAAAACTTAGTATGTAAGTCGAAAATTTTCATCCTCCTCTCTTGTTAGTAATGGCCGAACAGTCACTGTGATTCCTCCACTCATGAAAATGAAGTGGAGGCCATGATCGAAGACCAAATGGATCTTGTACTATGGGTGTGAAATTAACATGCTAAATGAATTTAAAGTGCTTTGGCGTCGATTCTTAGGAGTAATTCATGTTGAGGATTGATTGGGTAGTTGAATATTGTGTATTATTGAACTAATGGGCGAGAAATATGAGTACCTTACCCCTCAAAAACATGTTTGCTTGCATATCTGATACTACACAAGAGGAGGGCGGGGTTCACGAGCAATCCTATGACTCGTAGGATGATTTGTTGGGAATATCCCAAGACATTAAGTTTTGAAAACAATGGTATGGTAATTAGTAAGATTCGTGGAATCTCACTGGTGTACATGACTAAGGGTCAAAACTTAGAAGCAAAATCACGACCCACAGTACGAATCATGAACCCACTATAAATCGTGATAATGAGTCATACCAAAATATAGAAATTTCAATTCTCCAAAGTTCATCATACAACCATTAGTATGAACCTTACCACCCTGAAATTTGCGTCTTACAATGATTCATATTTGTGATAAAAAGGGCACTAGGATTCATAAATGCGGATCATACCACCTTGTCTGACTCGTACTAATAAGTCATAGTATGATTCAGAACACAATCTTTTGCTTTTCTTTCTCTGAGATAAAATGCTAACCTCTTATCACAGTACAATGACTCAAAAAGAAATGGCGATCAAGGAGGCCCAAGATAAGAGGGCAAGAGATAATTACGGCTTGGAGGGCCCTAAGGGATGAGGCCTCTGCATTCGAGCAGGAGAAAAACACAACTAATGGTTCACCGAAGGAGTACCAAGTTGATACAGATGACACTGATGAGCCCTGAACCACTAGATCATAGGCCAAGGCTCGAGTTTAAGCTACTTAAGCCACAATGGTAGATTCTCCTAGTTTGAGGAGGCCCGATGTCTGCCTCCAAGAGTCTGAATGTGGCTCAAATTCTAAGGATGGGTTAGAGGAGGTCGGAGTGCGAGGAAGGGGACAACAGTTATGATGATCATACCCCACCTCTACAAAAGTTACTGTCAGTGGAGTGTGCCGGGTGCTCCAGGAAATTTATGAAGGCAGGAGACCTCGCCTCGCTATCAAAGTAGAATGCGGCGAGCATTCATGAGAGCCGTGAATCTTGACCGATTACCCTGAATGTGGTCGAAGATATGAAGTGGATATTTTACTTTTTATGGGTTAGAGTAGATGACAAGAATCCCTAACAACTTCAATGCGGCATGGTGAGGGGGTTACGCGGCAACTGCCCAGCTGCTAGAGCACCGGAGACTCTGGTGGGGGCGAGAAAGTGAAAGAGCAGCCTAGATTGGAGTATTGTGAGGGTCGGGGGTGCACAGTAGATGTATCAGAGCGAGCCTTTGAAAGAATGTTATATAGGCCAGATTATAGGTTCCTGACCTCCATAGTAGAGTTTGAGTATTGTGTTGAGGCCACGAAAAGGGTAAGCATTTGAGCTTAGAGGAGAGACAAAGAGCGGTGAGGTGTCGGCTGGTGTAGTGGCTAAGGAGAAAGAGAATGTAGATTGGGTGACCCCGGTGGATGGTAGGTCACCTGGCCTCGCTTTATTTCATAGCAAGGCACAGTGAACATTGGTTCACCACGAGGTTGGCAGCGATGACAAATGACAACACTTTGAGCATCGATGGAGCGGCTTCAGTGGCATGATCATGTCAAGATATACCATCACCTTCTCACGGGTCATAGTAGAGGAGATTCGGGATCGAGCTCTAGCATTGAGCATGATGATTCCATTCCCAAGTATCATATATAGGCTCTGTAGAGAGTTTGGAGTTCGGGTGATAGAAGAGATAGATGTCGAATTAGGGAAATCGAACTACTAGATTGAGTTGATATGAGATGAGATGAACCTAGTGAGCCAAGTTAGAGTAGCAACAGCAGTCCCGACACCATAGCTAACAGAGGGAGAGCAGGTAGATGCCTCCACCTCAGGTGAAACGATGTGAATGCGGCTATTAGAAGTCGGCCACACGGTGTCACGACCGGCAGCCAGGCCGAGATCGTAACACGGGACAGGAGTCACGAGAGACTCCAAGTAAACCCATGTCATTAACATTCATCTAACTTCATATCATCAAACGGAATACATAACATATCAACATATTGTAAGCATGAACATAACATAACATAGAATGATAATTGGTACGGACTAAATACATAATAGTAGAGTAGTACATATATTTGAAAGCCTCTAGCATGCTGAGATGGAGTTGATGGGACAACATCCCCAACTTACCCGTGATTGAAACTAAAAAAGAAAACATCAATGTCTGAATCAAATGGTCCTCGAGAGATGAGGACTCGAAACAAAGTTTGGATGTGAAACTCCGTAACAAGCTAATGATTACGTTGTATCGGGAAGATCGAACTGTATCATAAATGATACAACATAGGTATCTTGAGTCCAGGCGTGGAATGTACCGAGTACACAAGGTAAGTAAAACAGACATTTAAAAATACATAAAAACTCATAAATGATCAAATGAAAAGGACATCATTATATCATAAATATCATAGGATAACATAAGGCTCAAGGTTTTCAAAGCATTTGTAAGCCATTAACCATCTATAAGAGAAACTTTATCAAATCATCAGTTGAGCCAATAAAATAAACATGAAAATGTATAAAACATGCGAAACAATGGGAGGACACAATCCGACACCATCAGGTAGAGCCTTACATGATGGCCCAACTATCTCACTCAAGGGGAAGCAGTCGCCTGGCTTGCGGGCGAGGGACAAGCATTATGTGATATCACGAAAGAGGATCATTATCATTTTAATGTATCATTATAAACATATGGTGGCACGTGGTTATGAACACGGCATAATCCTTTGAGCGTCGAGCTGCTCGGTGTTTGGACACAACTCCCAAAAAACATGCACATTAGGCTCATGTAGCAAATCAATAACATCATTCATTAAGATTCATGGCCAAATAAGCATTTATCATTCATTGATCCCCATTAAATATTATTAGCCAAAAAGAAAGGCCCTTTAGTCGGCCAACATCATAAATCGATAAATCAGGAGATCCACTTCATACATCACAAATCATCCTTGAACATGTGGGCATTGCCCAATACTTTACCATGCTTGAAAATGCTCAATCCATTGGAAAACATGATTATAAGCATAGGTAACTTGAAAACATATTTTCATCATAAATAACTCATAATACTTGAACGTTCATCATAAACTTTGACTTTCATGAATTTTTCATAAATGGGCAATTTGATTTATAAAAATTGAAACATTATTTTTAATGAAAAAAAATATAAAACTTGCCCTCATAATTTGTAATTCCATAATTGTAACTCTATTAGGTCAAACCCATGTACATAAATTAGTGCATACATTGGGTAAACACCATAGAGTTTTGGTAGGAATTTCATGAATTTGAAAGAGATTGGGCATGGGTGGCGAAAGGATTCACCCATTCATAACCATACATGCAGAGAAAATCAAATCTCACCACTCCTTGAAAGCCCCGATGGAAATCGGGAAAACCTTGAAGACAAGCTTGATCACATCTTCAATCCTTTAATTTTTGCATGCATGAGAATTAATAAATTCAGGAAATAACTTAAAATAGAATATTTAAGGACCTTAGACCATTGGAATAACGAAAATGCCCTTAATTAAAAACACTAACAAATATGAGCGGCGTACTAACGGGTCGTTGGAGGATACCACGACTCGTGGTATCCACTCTGATGTCTCTGCTTGCCAAAATCCTTGATCTCATATTCGACCACACGAATCGACAGGATGGAGTCTTCCTATCAAATAATGCATCATTTTTCGTCCGTTGCTTCTCGTTTTGTCACATACCTCCTTGTATGAACCTCACCACGACTCATTATATCCTCCAACAAATCATGGTTGCCTTCCATTAGGTCTATTGGAAAATATAGTTATCCCCATACAATGACTAGTATTACGCATATTTATTTCTCACGACCGGATCATTAGGATGTCCCATTACTTTCCCTTAAGGCGAGGTCTAGTACCCATCGCGGCTCCAAACAACGACTCATTGTAACCAACAATGAGTTGATACTTCTGCTCATTATTTCCCTTTGTCATGAGCCTAGTCCTTGCGACTTCTTCCCACGAGTCGTTGGTTGAATAAAGAACCCGTTGGGTCGTCCGTCCTGTGGGATTTTTTTCCTAGTTTTCGGCCAACTGCATTTTAAATCCCAGGTCTAATATTAGGCACTTCCGGAGTGACCTGATATCTCCCCTTACGAACATTCGTCCTCGAACGTTGGAAACATACGAAACGAGACATGCAATCATTACACTCAATTATTGATCATTTGCATCAAGAACTTACGGAACGACTATCTACGATTTAAACCAAATAGGCGAAGCCAGTTCTTGATTCCCATACACATCCATATGCATAAAGAAACACGATCACATGAACTAAACATGAAAACTAAATTGAGTTTTAGGGAAAAAATGATACCTCAAGGTTGGCCAGGCGATAGAGAATAAATGTGGTATCTAGTCATCATATCCATTTGGCTTCCCCCGTAGCTCCCTCAACATGCTGATTCCTCCATAACACTTTGGCGAGCTACTTCCTTGTTCCTTGGCACCCAGCCCATCGATCTAGTATTTCAATAGGAACACTCCCTTATAGCGAGGCTATCTTTGGCTTCCAACAACATCCCACCGGGACAACTAGAGATGGATCACCCAAACACTTCTTCAAGAGCGACACATGGAATACAAGATGCCTGAAGCTAATTAAAGAAACTCCAGCTCATAAGCCACCTTGCTAACACGTATCACTATCGGTGCGGGCCGACATAGCGGGACTATGTTTTTCCTTTCTTTTTGGATCTTATCGCTCCTTTCATGGAGAAACCCTCAGAAATACAGTCATTGACTTCAAATTCTAATTCTCTTCTTCTCAAGTCAACATAAGTCTTTTTGGCGACTGGAGTAGTTTTCAACCGGTCTTATCAATTGAACCTTACGCCACACTGACCTAACGGAGGCCCCGGAGGGCGCAACACGGGACAAGGGACTCCGAGAGACTCCCAGGTCGACTCATGGCATAAGCATACAACTAACTCATTCAATAAACATGAAGAAACCATAAATATAAACTCGGTAGTCTCATACAATGGCACATCAAAATAATGTCAAAGCTACACATATATGCCAAGCCTCTTATCTGGATGAGTTGATTGAAAAGGCCCAAACTAACTCAACGTCCGAATCTATAATACATAAAGGAAATTGATAGTCTAGTCCTCGAAGGATGAGGACTCACCCAATCGAAACGGTCTGCTGGAATGCTCTAGGATCGGGGCGAAGAGTGCAGTAGGTCTGTATCATAAATGATACATCATAGTCTGTATCATAAAATGATACATCATAAAAAGTATGTGGTCAATACGTGAAATGTACCGAGTATGCAAGCTAAATTAAATCGCTTAAGTAAAGTAAAACATTTAAAACATTTCATAACATATCATAAGCTTTCAAGTATAAGTAGATGGGCTACATGCATCCATTAAAAATCGTAATCTTATCATAACATAACCATGCACAGCTTTATAACATCATAGTGACTCTAATGACTCAAAAGATGAAACATAACATTTATTGAAAAGCTTAACAATGAGGCAAACCTTGCTTTTAGAACATGCATGCGTAAAGTAATCATCATGAGTAATGAATATGCAAATTTGAATGACACAGAGCAGGTGGAAGACTCGTCACTTGCAACATACCACAATAGAACTTATACGTGGTCCCAACTATCATACTCAAGTGGGAAGAACCATCAAAACACAGTCAAGAGTAAGGACTACCATGATATCGATATCTAGGCGAAGGGCCAATTGGCTAGGATAGATCACAAGAGAGGTCTAATAATATAATAAGTGTCAATCTATGTTGGCGCATAATTCTAGGGCATAGGGTGATCGACCCTTGGCCAGCTCGTGCTAGACTCTTCTCCAAAAACATGTAATGCTCATATAGATAACGAAGGTCAACATCATCTATTGATGAAGCTAAAGATGAAATTATGCATAACTCAACATCGTATGAAATGAAGCTCAACATTTCCCTTTGACAAAGCTCAATAATGAAATCATGCATAGAATCGACATCATATCGAATGAAGCTGCTCTTGTCCCTCGTCAAAGCTCAATAATGACATACATCTCAATTGAATTTATGCATATGAGAAGCTTTATGTCAAGCATACCACACAAGCTCAAATATAGGTGGGAGCATCTACTCCAAATCATGTATTAAGCTACATGTAGGAATATTTAACTCAACATACCACAAGCTAAAATTTATAAAAGATTTGGGGGACTTCGCTCCAAACAATGTGGTAAGATCATTTCAGGAAAACCGTGACTTTACATTAACATGTGGGCATTGCCCAAAGCTTTATCATACTTGGATCTACTCAATTCATTTTTGAAAACAACATCGTAATCATGGGTAGCTTTAGAAACATGCTATTCATCATCAAATCTCATCATCATCATATATTCACCATCATTCTCATTCTTTTATGAATTTCTCACCCATGGGCATTTAATCTCATAGCTTAGAAAACATAATTTGTATTGAAAACAATTTAAAATATGCCCAAGCTTCACAACTCATCAATATAAATGTAATATAACCATACCCATGTATAGAAATTGTAGAATTAGGCAATTGGGTAAAAACTCCATACTTGGTCATAGGTGATTTATCATAATTTAATAGAAATTGGGCATGGGTGTGGATGGAGACACCCACTCATAGCCTTACATACACAGGAATAGTGAATCCTAACACCCTCTAATTTTCCAAGATGAGATTTCAATGGAAACCTTGAGATTTAGCCTTGAATCACCTCCTAAAACCTTCAAACTTGCATGCATGGGAATAATGACATAGAATAGGTTTCCCACTGCTAAAAACTAACTAAAGCGAGCCTTAAACGGCGTGAGTGTAGGACTCTAGGATTTAGGAATTATGGAAAATCCCTTACTAGAATCACTAATAATAATTGTCGGTAGGTCCCAACGAGGCACCTAACAACTCGTCACGGGGGTCACATCTCATCGAGTCGTCCATCAATTCTGCTTGGTTATCGAGATCTCTTTGGGCTCGTAACAAGTGACACTGATGTTCTCCCAGAGACCCCGACTCGTGGTCACCTCTAATCTTACCAGCCCTGTGCCCTGCAGTAACTCTCCACCTTGCTTGATCAAGACTCATCTCACGAGTGGGTGGGGCCCGGCCACAGCGCGTAGGAGTCTTTTCCCGTTGTTGCCAGGACCGATCCTTACATTTATATCTCAACTTCACCTCACAATTAACTTTGACATGACTCGTGATTCTTGAACACAGAAGTCGTTCCTATGCCGTAGGGACCTTCAATCTATTTCATCCAGGCTTTCCCACGAGCCACTGACGACTTGTGGGTCTCCTCATGAGTCGTTCGATGACTTGTCCTACAACGAAGTACCATTTCCCGGTTTTTCCCATTTCGACTTCGGAGTCGATTCTTGAATTCTCGGTATAACAATATCTCCCCCTTGGGGACATTCGTCCTCGAATGGTAGAAACACACGGAAAACTCAGAAAAAACGAATCCTCATATGCAAATGCGATTATTAATATCAAAAACTAACGGAGTGACTACCTCAAAAAAGAACTACATAGCTAAGCTGAATTCACCGAGGCATCACATACATCTTTCATAACATAAAGCAAACTTGCGCACATGGTACACATGGAAACTTATTAGAGGAGTGGGAAAAGCGTACCTCAAACTAAATTTTAGCCGGTAGGGAACATGTGGGGAGTATTTATCCCATCACAGCCGCTTTGGCTTCCCACATAGCTCCCTCAACATGCTGATTTCCACCACAACGCACCTTCACTTAAGAGAAGCTGCTTTGTTCTTAGCCTCAGGAACGACAATCAAAAGATATTGGAATTTCCTCATAATTGAGGCTATTTCCCACACCAACTCCCATAGGAACAGCAAAGATGGATCACTAAGCACTTTTTCAAGAAGCGATACATGAAAAAAGGCAGGATGAAGCTGAAGATAACTACGATGGAAAGTCCAACTCATCGCCACCTTACCAACTCTTCTCATAGCCGGTAGGGACCAATATAGCGGGTGAGCTTTCCTTTCCTTCCGAACCACATGACTACCTTCATGGGATATACCTTGAGAAACACCGAATCGTCTACCTCAAACTCCAAATCTCTTCTTCTCACATCTGCATATGATTTTTATGACTTTGAGCGGTTTTCGGCTGTCCCTTATCATATGAACTTTCTGCATGGCCTCATAGACTGAATCGGGTCATCATAGCTGCCACCAACTACGACCATATGATGGGCAATCTACATCCTACCCATAAAAGAGCCTCGAATGGTGTATCCCGGATGCTTGAGGGATAGTTTTTATTGTAAGCGAACTCGATTAAAGGCAAGTGATCATCCCAACTACCCTTGAAGTCCATCACACAAGCTCTCAACATATCCTCTAGAGTTTGAATTGTCCGCTCCGCCTGGCCATCAATTTGTTGTTACACCTCGGAATTTTTTTTGATGATTATTTGATGGTTATATGTCATAATAAGGGGATTATGGGTTGTATGTTGTCAAGTAGAGGAGAGAAACATGTGCAAAGGAAAAGCAGAAGAGTATGTGAAGTTTGTAAATAAGGGTCAATTTTATATGGACATATCTCCAAATATATAATGATTCAGAGGTCTTATGGCCTATCAAATGAAAAAATATTTGAGTCTAGTTTACGGTGAAAAAAAAAAAATGCGCGTCAATCGGAGTTTGGAGTAAAAGGTTATGCTCATTTGAAGACAGCACCGTCGGCTAGAAAAGCGCCCATGCGCGCGGTGCGCCGAATAGGCAACGCCCAGCTTTCCTATAGCAAATGTTTGAGCTAAAAGCTCATTTATACTCCATTTCACCTAATTTTTTTTTTAAAATTTGCAGAATTAAGAGCTCTATCCAATGGTGAAAAGATATCCAGTGCAGAAACTTCCTCTTGTCTCTTTTAGGCTTTGAAGAACCTTGGAAAAAAGTCATGACTTGTTGTTGTCTTGTGGTTGATTGTGGTATTGCTGCGTTTTTAAATGATTCTAGGCGGAAACGGTATGAGTTTACTCCTACTTTAGGCGATAACATCTCGAAAGGGTAAGTTATTCCCTTTTTGATTTCTTTAAGTTTATGAGGTTATAACTTGGAGAATGTTTGTAGTATTGTGTGTTGTTTTTTCTTTGTGCGTTTTTTTGTGACATGTTGCTGCCCAATTTTTACAGAACTTTGGTGAAGTGAAATTGCGCTTTTTGGGTTTGTAAATTGTACATGGAAGGATCCTTAAAGAGTAAGCTTGAAAGGAAGGTTTTCGGTGAAATTAGGTCGACGTGCCAAGGTATGTAAAGACGTTCCTATTCTTATTTTCCAAGCACGAAATCTTTTTGTTGATCGGGCCAATGTTCCTATGTTTGTGTTTCTATAAGAGCATACATGATTTTACCCAAAGTATTAGAAATACTTCATAGAAGGCCTGAAGAGTTAAATATGTTTGCGGTGATCAAATGTGATGGAAGGGGCGTCGCATTTACGACTATTGTTGTAGTTGTAAATCGAGTCTGCAGAAGTCCTCAGCGTGGGCACGTCCAGGCTGGTCCTTTATATTTCATGCATGTGATATAAAATATGTTCAAAATTCTGAATTTGCTATGTGAAACTTGTAAAAAGGCAAGAAGAGTATGCATAAGCTTGAACTTAAAGCTAGAAAATAATTTTAAGCTAAATAAGGGTAAATGAGAACAACAAATGAAAGTTCCTTGTAGTTATCCACCCTCTTATGAACATGTTTTAAGGTATATAAGGCCAGAGGATTCCTTGATTTCTCTCCCTTTATCCTACTTGACTAGTTACTTGAGTTTCGAACAAACCGATATGTTGAACTTGAAAGATAGAAGTCGAATGTGTAAATTATTGATATTTCTATGAAACCATCTTTATGGGCAGGTTATACATAGTGTTTTTAATGTTAGCAGATTTATACGAAAATAAGTATATATTTACGCTTATTCCTACGTTCAAGTTACACGCTAAGGTAACAAGAATTGTCTTTAGAGTGCCGCCGTCAATTTCTTGTAACTCTTGTGCTATCTGAACCTCCTGAGAGTCGACAAGGCATTAAGTTAACTAATTGTCTCTAAATACTTTATGTGGTAATGATATAATAGGCAATGAAGTTATGACCTTGTATAAATCGGCTAAGTTGAGCGGTTGTAAAAAAGTAACTTAAGTTAAAGAGAGCTTCTCTATGCCCCTAAATGTTTATGTTATGTTATCCATTATAAGTGTTGAAATTGTCTTCCATGACCAAAAAGGGTGATTCGAGGAGCTTCTAATCCATTTATAATGATGTAAGCTTTCTTGAGCTCCTCGGTTAATTACAAAGTTATGAAAGTCAATCCAGCGGCATCCGAATTATGGTTATAAGTCTTTATTTGCGTATAAGGCAGCGCCAAGGTTCCAGTCCCTAGTTATGTTGAAGTGTATTATGCTGAAGTTTTCAAGAGATCATATTCGAAATTATGCTAATTTCTCGATCAAGTATCTAATGGTGTATACAAGTCTAAGAAGCTGTGTCTTTATATGTCTTTCGATGGGGAGTCTTAATGTGTACGTTTTTAATGTTATAACATACAGTTGAATTCTTTCAGTTATATTCAAGTCATGCATCTTTATGTTTAGCTCTTGTTGAGCTTCTCCAGTTGGAATTCCTAAATTGAGAGGAGAGATTCTCCCAGTACCAATGTTCCTAATGTTTAAGTAAGTATAAATTGCAGGCTATGATAATGATCAGTTAGCTTAGAACTTCTAATCCCAGGAAGTCTCACCTGGAGGTCACTCAGCTAACTAAATACGAGTTTATACGTTAGGCAGAAGTCTCATACGTTGTATGTCTGTAATTCAGCTCTAAGATCTACGTATATGTTAAGCGTTGAAGCCAACTTCAAGATTCAAGTTATAAGTCCCATGTTTTCCTACAAATAAGGAAAATGAGTGAGAACTGCATGAGCTCATCGATGTGATAAGTTTGGCAGTGATAAGTTTGGCAATGAAATTCCAGGCATAGTTGTCGATACATGTAAAGGAACCACCCTGTGGGCAGTATATATATGTAGTTCCCAGATGTCAAAGGAATGTATAGAAATGGGATCTATGTGCCTCTACTCAAGCGATACGTTAAATTTCTAAGACTATCTATAGGACATTTCTTGTAAGTCTTCTAAAATTCTTATGTTGGCTAAACCTCCTGAAGGTCCGTCGAGTCACTAATTTGACATGTTTGTATATAATTTGACAGTTTTACGTGATATATGTGCACATTTTCTAATTTTACATAGTATATGTGCTCACTTGTATTTATATGTTACGAAAGCGACCGATTACGACCACAAATTAAGCATTTGTAATTTCAATGCTACATGAGTTAAATTGACTAGGTATAAGCTTTATCAGCTCCATTAATGATTATGATTGAGAATATTATTATT